>JAKCPI010001448.1:0-11070 GCA_023213315.1 Euborellia annulipes
GGCGCACATTGATAGCATAATGAATTATATATACTTAGAGCATCGAAATCACTTTGAAGCGCCCCACGCTTTTATTTTAAGTCATAAATATTCAACAATTTTAACAAGAACAATTAAATTATTTCTCTCTTTTTAGTTCAATTTAAATAAAAGCATTTTTTTTTTTTATTATATTTTTATTTTAAACTTTTTAGTCTTTTTATTATAGAGTATTAAAAAAAAGGCAGGATGCCTGAAATAAAAAAGGCATCTTTTTGTGTACGAGAAGAGCTCTTTGTGCTTTATTTTTTCCAATTCGGTATCTAAATGGTTTAAATAAAATCATCGGACTGCCTAAGATCCGAACCCGCGACCCTCGGTATAGAACGCTAACCCCGTCACCAGCCCGAGGGCTTTGCACCAATGTGTACCTGTTTTTTTTTTTTTTTTTTTTTTTTTTTTTTTTTTTTTTATGGAAATAAAAATGGGATAAAAGTTCTGGTGTGACTGGTCGTACAGCACACAACTTTCTCTTAGTCTTTGGCAAGAGAAAGTCTGTTCTGTGCTTGTCACACCAGATTTTTGTCGAGATATATTTAGTTTCCGCTAATATATTTAAATTCAAGATGTAAAATTTATAAACATGGAAAAATATTTATATTTTGTTACCATTGGCAACCATTTCTCCTATGACGTACAAGAGTAAAGTGTGCTTCAAACAAATTCAAGTGCAAAATGAGAATATACATTTTAAAGAGCAACTAAAAAATAATTGATTTTTGAATTTTAATCAAAATCGTTTGAAGAAATTTTGAAAAAATCGAAAAAGTACCTCAATAAAGTACTAGTACTCTTTAGTCGATTTTATTCAAAAGCTTCATATCACGTCCCAAGCAGGTACTTGACTTGAATATAAAATTTCAACCACATTTCTTTCTTGATTTAAACTAAACACCCACATACACACAGAGAGACAGACAGGCCATTTTGCGAGATCCACTTTTTAAAACTTTTTAAAAAGAAATGAATTTAGTGAATTTAATAATCCGAATTAAATGAAAGAATTTATATTATAAAAAAGTAGGTGGTGGGAAATGTTAGCGAAAGGCGTTTTTTGGGGTCGAAGGGCTGCAGCAGCCCCAGGAGCCGAAAGGTCAAAGATCATCAGGAGGTCTCCGCCCAGGACCAGGCCTCTCTACTCTTCTCAAGGGACAACAAAAATTAAACCCTTTATTTTAAATTAAATTATAGAGATATTTTCTTTAAAAAAAATGACTATTGAGGGTGGTGGATGATAATCTAGTAGGTCGTTAACTTAAATATATAGAGAGCGAAATTATTTCATTCAGGTCAAAATTGATTTGATGGAAATACACGTTTTGAGATTCCTTGAATCCAAAAAATTTGGTGTGACTGTCGCACAGCACGCAACTTGCTCTTACCTTCGGTAATCGAAAGTTGTGTTCTGTGCTTGTCACACCAGATTTTTTGTGTCGATTTATATTTAGTTTCCGCCGATATATTAAAATTCAAGATGTAAAATTTATAAGTTGAAATATTTATTTTCTCAACTTTTCCTATGAAATACAAGAGTAAAGTGGTCTTCAGAAGATTTCAATCACAAAATGAGAATATACATTTTAAAGAGAATTTAGAAAATAATTGATTTTTAAATTTAAAAAAAAATCGTTGGAGCGAATTTTGAGAAAATCAAAAAAAAAACTGAAAAACTACATCAGTAAAGTACTAGTACTCTTTGGCCGATTTTGTTCAAAAGCTCTTTTCGTTCTTGAGATATTTTGTTCACAGACACACACACAGACAGACCATGTCGCGAAAACCACTTTTTTGGATTCAGGGGACCTCAAAACGTGTATATCCATCAAAATCTCGACATCGAATTTTTCCAATACTTTCTATATATATATTACATATATACATAGGTAAGAGAAAGTGAAAAACAAATTAACGAATAGAACGTTAATTAATTTACTGGTAGTACTTAAGCCTGTTGTAAGAAATTTCTTTAGGCGAGGATTATCCAAAACCCTTTATTTATTTGATCTTCCTATTCAACATTAAAAAAAAAAAACACGAACAAACATTTTCCCTTTAAAATTTACAAAAGCGCCATGTCAAAGGTGACAAATCGAATTATAGCATGTTACAGTGGTGGGGGGGGAGAGGGGATGAATAATATATTCATTAGAGAGAGAGCGTCAATTAAAAAACAAAAATTCCACAAATTTTTTAAATATATGTATAAATTATAATCAGATTATAGGATTTCTTTTTTTTTTATTCAAAAATAAATATATGGAGTAGGAGCGAAGCTGTTACGCATGTTTTTTTCCGCTAAGATGGCGTAGTGTGTCATAAAAAGTATGCCCAAAAATTCAAAAATTGGCCAAGAGATGTCAGAATGGTAGCTAATAATATTTAATGCATTTGAATGATTATCATTGATTTTTTAACAATAAATACTTTATAAATGTTATTATATATTATGTATCTTTTATAAAAGCATACAAATATATAAATATAGGCTAATAGGGGATCTGATAATACCGGCTGTTAGACTAGCCTGCCATCTTTTGCAAGAGTGCTGAACTATTTGACACATAATTTTTAAATAAATCATCTAAACTTACTTTAAATTTTTCTTATTTAATATGTGATTAATAATAATAATAAATTCATTTTTAAATTAAAAAAAAAAAATTTAACAGTTTGTTTCAGAAAATTAATTAATTTATTTATTATAAACGGGCAGCGCCCAATTACAAATGCCTAATAACAATACACATACAAACACACCAATACAAACTCACCAACAAGATACAAAATCTAAGAATATAAAAGTTACAATTTTCAAAATTTATCAAATCCAGAACAACTTATAAAACATATCAGTCACTCAGACAAAATGTGACAATACAAGCCCTCTTCTTATCTCTCTGGGCCCAGCAGCAAGAATGTTTAGGGGCAATTGACCTTGTTAGCTACTCCCATCATTCTTTGAGTAATTTGTTCATTTTGTTTTAATATAGAAAACATGGTGATCCCTAGAAGAATAATGTGGTACCCGGATATCCAATCCAGCGAGTAGCTCAGGACAATTTATCTAGCCACCAATTAGGCGAGAGATGTAATAAGTTATTAAAAAAAAAATGTCAGTTTAAAAAAATAAAAGTTTCACTTTAAAAAAAAACCACATTAAGGAAGAAAATTCCTTATAATAGTCTAGTCTTTTTTTAAAGAGAGAGGTTAGAGGGCCCCTCCTACTCCCCCTTAATAGTATTATTCAATATTGAATGAATAAAAGAAGCTTTTGAAAAGATGTCTATAAAAGAAACAATTGAAAATGAATTTATTTGAATAAAAGCGAGTATTTGAAATTAATTAACTGTTTAAACTCTTTACAAATGAGGGAGAGAGAGAATAATACCTGCCAGACTACTTATCTTTAAAGACGAAATTTCTAGAATAAAGAGAGGGGATGGAAACTCAAATTTGCATCTATTATTCTCCTACTGTATTATATTAATTAAACAAGGCTATCAAGTAAAAAGTGCAATTTTCTTTAATTTGTATTTTTTTAATTTTCGCTCTTTTTACTTTCTCGTATACCTTTGAGGGCGGAGGGGGAAGCTCAACTAGGGCGCCGTTTTTCAATTTTAAAGAAAACTATCAATTTTTTGGACAATCTATGAAAGACTTTGATAAAATCACCGTCTCTGGGCTATATCTTAGATGCCCTAGTTCACTGGTGCGCAACCTATCTTCATTTGCGACACCCATTTTTTAGAAAAAATTTATCGCGACCCTTGAGTAGACAGTAGAGGTTTTTTTTTAATCGTCAACGTAGATTGACATCCCACCAGGTTTACGAGCGCGATATATTTTTTATTGTCATATAAAGTTCTTTAAATTTGGCGACCCTGGAAAATTTTTCTCGCGACCCATGGGTTGCGCACCGCTGCCCTAGAGGGCCTATGTCTGTTTCGAGAGGCGCCAAAGGCTTGATGCGCCTGGGGGCCCCCTTCGCCCCCATCTAGTTACACTACTGTTTGTATAAAATCGCATGTAGCCAGATCGATGAAATTAGGTATACACTCCTGAAAACATAGGCGTAGCCACAGGGGGGGGGGGTTTGGGGGTTCAAACCCCCCCCCCATTGGACCCAAGCCATGACTAGATATTTAAGCTCTATAATACAAAATACTTTTTCTCTCTATATTTTTCATATATAGGGTAAGAGAAAGTAAAATATAATAATTTTCTCTAGCTTAAAAAAAAAAAAAAAAAAAAAATTAAATAAAACGCAAAAAATTCGAGAAAATTCAGAATTTTCCCATTGAAAAGAATTGATTTTTGTTTTGCTTTATAAAAAATTAAAGCCGCTTAAAATTGATTAAATCCCGCAAATGAAAAATAATAAAAATTATTATATAAAGAAATTTTTTATTTTTTTTCTTAAAGAGGTCTGAGATAGGAGTCAGGTCAAGAGAAACATATTGTACCAACACCGAGAAATGGTCCATA
The DNA here is from genome assembly GCA_023213315.1 of Euborellia annulipes. Classification (NCBI taxonomy): domain Eukaryota; kingdom Metazoa; phylum Arthropoda; class Insecta; order Dermaptera; family Anisolabididae; genus Euborellia; species Euborellia annulipes. Next base: position 4,525 of record JAKCPI010001448.1, read on the forward strand.
GAAAAGGTCACTTGAACATAAATTCTAGGAAATATTTAAAATAATTTATTTAAAAAGTAAAATGATAAGAATATACTAATTATCAGAAAATGATATTTTTTAATCAAATTGGCAAGAAAATCAAAGTCTAAACTAATTTCCTAAAAAAGTGAGAGTGAGTTAGTATTTAAGTAATTCAAAATTTGTTATTTGGCATGAATTTTCGAGTGATATGAGCAAGTTAATAATTAACAAGTCAAAGTGCAGAGATGTTAAAAAATTGGTTGCTACTAGAAGTCAGGGCAGAAGGACAAATGACGAGGCTGACGTCAGGCGGTGTAGAAATTTACTATAAAATGCAAGGGACGGAAGACTCGTGAGCCCAATTTAAAAGCTCAAATTTTACAAAGCCCCAATCATACAAAAGCCCATTTTTTATACCGAGAGCTCCATTATACCAAGTGCTCAACAATTAACACATTAAATAATAAAAAATAATAATTAAAACAAACAAATTCATTAAAAATAATCAAATTCATAAAAAAAAACAAAATAAAACAAATAATATTGAAAATAAACGAAGAAAGAAGAAACGAAGCAAAGAAGAAAGAAGAAAAATACAACAATTATAAAAAATCAAACAATTAAAAAAACACATCAATCAAAATCAACAATCAAAGAATCTGCGAGTTGACGTCCTACACCGAGTCTGACATCCTGATGATCGACATTTCGGTCTTCAAGAAGCTGCCTTCGTCGAGCTGAACAACCACATAGCCTGCCGAAGACATCGATCCCGAACTCAACAAATCATCATACATCTCTATACAGATAAGCTCAACTCACTAGAATTTTCTTGCCAAATAATAATATCATTAAAAAGAATTTAAATAAACAATAAACTTTTTAAGAAATAATAATTAAATTTAACTTATCAAATAATAATAATTTAAAAAGGACCTAACAATAATAATTTAAATAATTTATATAAAATAATTTCAAAGACATTTCGGTCAGAAAAAGGAAATTCTTCAGGCCAAGTGTTCAATAATAATTAATCATAATACACGGTTTGAGGAATTCCATAAATTCGATTAACTTCATTTTTTATTTTTTAAATATTCAAAATTTAAACCGAGGTCAATGAGATTATTTTATCTAAACAAGAGAAACAATTATATTAATATTAATGAAATTTAAATAAATAAGATTAATAATAAAAGGACACACATTATTTTTATAAACCAATTTGAAAGTTAATCTCGAATCGTTATTTTTTTTTCATAAATAAATTGATCATTATTATTAAAATTTATACTTTTATTGACGTAATCAAAACCCAGAGTGCAACAACTTTATATTTCAGATAATAGTCAATAATTAATACCATTACACAGGCAACAGGGATTAGGGCGATCTGAAGGCCGCAACAATATTACCCTAATTCTATTCAGAGAGTAAAAATCTTTGAATAACTTTTCTCTAAAATTAATTTATTTAATAAACATCTAATTATTTTAAATAGGGAAAAGTCTGTATCAGAGTATATACCTAATTTCATCGATCTGGCTACATGCGATTTTAAGCAATTTTGGTCACACACACACACACACACACAGACACACACACACACAGACACAGGCTTAATGCCAAAACTGTTTTTTGACGTGACAACGTCTTACAAATCATGTGTCTATAGAGGCAGGTTAGAGGGGCATGCACGAAAAAGTTTATCGGCTTGAATAACTCCTCTGTCTTAAGAGGTATAATTATGGGGAGTATACGGTTAGAAAGAATGAGTTTTCAGCTAAAGATTTCACCATTTATTTTTTTCCTATCATTTTATTTTACCGCGCTGCAATAAATTCTATTTTGAAAGTTTAAACCCCTGTAGATTCCGAACGGCTAATCCGATCAAACTAAATGAGATGTCATTTGGTGCAGAAACAAATCTTCTAATAGAATAAATAAAAAAATCCCGAGTAATTAACTCGATAATTAGTTTTTTTCTCGAAAAACCTCATTTTTTAGGCAAAAAAATATCGAAAAATAGCCCTATTTATGTAACGCCTAGCTACTTGACCATAAATGCTACATTAAATCTAAATATAGTTTTAGAAAGCGTGGTTCAATGTCCAGAGGTAATTTTTTCATTTTTTTGATATGACGTCATTTTACCGCATGAGAGCACTCGGCGGGATTTCGTTTTTCGAAATTTTCAACCCCTGTAGATTCCGAACGGCTAATCAGATCAGACTAAATGAGATGTCATTTGGTGCAGAAACAAATCCTCTAATAGAATAAATAAAAAAATTCCGAGTAATTAACTCGAAAATTAGTTTTTTTCACGAAAAACCTCATTTTTTAGCATAATTCGCCCTTAATGGATAAAAGTTTGGCCACACCTGTCATATATTGTTACAATGAAAATGTTTGAACATGATTATTAATGGAACAAAGTACTAGTAAAAAAAAAAAACAATACTTTCTCTCTTTATATTTCAATATAACTTAGGTAAGAGAAAAAAAAATTCTCCTCACAATAATATTTCAAACCACAAAAGCTTTAATAAACACATTCGTGAAAATTTTTTTTTTGAATTCAAGTAAAAGACGTTGTCACGTTAAAAAGCCACCGGCTGTGTAGAAGACACAGCCAACACCTATTTTTTTTTTGACTCACGGAGGTCTAAAACGTGGAGAATCAGCAAAATCTCGAAGTCGAATTTTTTGACGATTACTTTATCTTTACATACTATACGAACAGTAGTGTAACTAGATGGGGGCGAAGAGGGGCCCCAGGCGCATCAAGCCTTTGGCGCCTCTCGAAACAGACATAGGCCCTCTAGGGCAGTGGTGCGCAACCCGTGGGTCGCGAGAAAAATTTTCCGGGTCGCCAAATTTAGAGAACTTTATATGACAATAAAAAATATATCGCGCTCGTAAACCTGGGGTGGTGTCCATCTACGTTGACGATTAAAAAAAAAACCTCTACTGTCTACTCAAGGGTCGGTTCGTTAGGTTGCGCACCAGTGAACTAGGGCATCTAAGACATAGCCCAGAGACGGTGATTTTATCAAAGTCTTCCATAGATTGTCCAAAAAATTGATAGTTTTCTTTAAAATTAAAAAACGGCGTCCTAGTTGAGCTTCCCCCCCTCCGCCCTCAAAGGTATACGAGAAAATAAAAAGGGCGAAAATTAAAAAAAAAAAAAAAAATTAAAGAAAATTGCACTTGTTACTTGATAGCCTTGTTTAATTAATATAATACAGTAGGAGAATAATAGATGCAAATTTGAGTTTCCATCCTCTCTTTATTCTAGAAATTTCGTCTTTAGAGATAAGTAGTCTGGCAGGTATTATTCTCTCTCTCTCTCTCTCTCTCTCTCTCTCTCTCTCTCCTCATTTCTAAAGAGTTTAAACAGTTAATTAATTTCAAATACTCACTTTTATTCAAATAAATTCATTTTCAATTGTTTCTTTTATAGACATCTTTTCAAAAGCTTCTTTTATTCATTCAATATTGAATAATAGTATTAAGGGGGAGTAGGAGGGGCCCTCCAAAACCTCTCTCTTTAAAAAAAGACTAGACTATTATAAGGAATTTTTCAATGCGTTTTTTTTTTTTTTAATGAATTGAATTCATAAGAGATTATTGGGACATCGAGCTATAATTTTTTTAATGACTTATTAAAAAATTATCGTAATTAATTTTTTTGTTATCAAACAAATACAAAAAAACAACTGTCCCAATAATCTAACATTTTTAAAATTTAAAAATTTATTGTTATTATTAATCTCATATTAATTAAGAAATTTTTAAAATAAGCTTAGATGATTTATTTAAAAATCAACTGTCAAATTAGTTCAGCATTCTTGCAATAGATGGCAGGCTAGTCTAACAGCCGATCCCCAAATGGCCTATATTTATATATTTTTATGCTTTTATAAAAGATACATAATATATAATAAAATTTATAAAGTATTTATTGTTAAAAGATCAATGTAAATCAACCAAATGCATTAAATATTATTAGCTACCATTCTGACATCTCTTGGCAAATTTTTGAATTTTTGGGCATACTTTTTATGACACACTACGCCATCTTAGCGGAAAAAACATGCGTAACACCTTCGCTCCTACTCCATATATTTATATTTGAATAAAAAAAAAGAAATCATATAATCTGATTATAATTTATACATATACCCAGTGTATTTAAAAGATTTGTGGAATTTTTGTTTTTTAATTGACGCTCTCTCTCTAATGAATATATTATTCATCCCCTCCCCCCTCCCCCCCCCCACCACTGTAACGTGCTATAATTCGATTTGTCACCTTTGACATGGCGCTTTTGTAAATTTTAAAGGGAAAATGTTTGTTCGTGTTTTTTTTTTTTTTTTAATGTTGAATAGGAAGATCAAATAAATAAAGGGTTTTGGATAATCCTCGCCTAAAGAAATTTCTTACAACAGGCCTAAGTACTACCAGTAAATTAATTAACATTCTATTCGTTAATTTGTTTTTCACTTTCTCTTACCTCTATATATATATGTTAATATATAGAGAGAGAAAGTATTGGATTCATTTCAAAAATTCGATGTCGAGATTTTGATGGATATACACGTTTTGAGGTCCCCTGAATCCAAAAAAGTGGTTTTCGCGACATGGTCTGTCTGTCTGTGTGTCTGTGAACAAAATATCTCAAGAACGAAAAGAGCTAGGAGGTTGAAATTTTATATTTAAGTTAGGCACCCCCATGGGACGTGACACGAAGCTTTTGAACAAAATCGACCAAAGAGTACTAGTACTTTACTGATGCACTTTTTCAGTTTTTTTTTTTTTTTATTTTCTCAAAATTCGCTCCAACGATTTTTTTTTTTTAATTCAAAAATCAATTATTTTTTAGATGCTCTTTAAAATGTATATTCTCATTTTGCCATTGAAATCTTCTGAAGACCACTTTACTCTTGTACTTCATAGGAAAAATAGGAGAAATGGATGAGAAAATAAATATTTTAACTTATAAATTTTACATCTCGAATTCTAATATATCGGCGGAAACTAAATATATGTCGACACGAAAAATCTGGTGGGAAAAGCGCAGAACACATCTTTCGATTACCGAAGGTAAGAGAAAATTGCGTGCTCTGCGACAGTCATACCAGATTTTTTGGATTCAAGGGATCTCAAAACGTGTATTTCCATCAAAATCTCGATATCGAATGTTTGACATGAATGAAATAATTTCGCTCTCTATATATTAACGTTAACGACTTACTAGAATAACATTTTCAAGCATCCACCACCCTCAATAGTCATTTTTTTTAAAGAAAATATCTCTATAATTTAATTTAAAATAAAGGGTTTAATTTTTTGTTGTCCCCTGAGAAGAGTAGAGAAGCCTGGTCCTGGGCGGAGACCTCCTGATGATCTTTGACCTTTCGGCTCCTGGGGCTGCTGCAGCCCTTCGACCCCAAAAACGCCTTTCGCTAACATTTCACACCACCTACTTTTTTATAATATAAATTCTTTCATTTAATTCGGATTATTAAATTCACTAAATTCATTTCTTTTCAAAAAGTTTTAAAAGTGGATCTCGCAAAATGGCCTGTCTGTCTCTCGTGTGTGTATGTGGGTGTTTAGTTTAAATCAAGAAAGAAATGTGGTTGAAATTTTATATTCAAGTCAAGTACCTGCTTGGGACGTGATATGAAGCTTTTGAATAAAATCGACTAAAGAGTACTAGTACTTTATTGATGTACTTTTTTCAATTTTTTTTCAAAATTTCTTCAAACGATTTTGATTAAAATTCAACAATCAATTATTTTTTAGTTGCTCTTTAAAATGTATATTCTCATTTTGCACTTGAATTTGTTTGAAGCACACTTTACTCTTGTACGTCATAGGAGAAATGGTTGCCAATGGTAACAAAATATAAATATTTTTCCATGTTTATAAATTTTACATCTTGAATTTAAATATATTAGCGGGAACTAAATATATGTCGACAAAAAATCTGGTGTGACAAGCACAGAACAGACTTTCTCTTGCCAAAGACTAAGAGAAAGTTGTGTGCTGTACGACCAGTCACACCAGAACTTTTATCCCATTTTTATTTCCATAAAAAAAAAAAAAAAAAAAAAAAAAAAACAGGTACACATTGGTGCAAAGCCCTCGGGCTTGGTGACGGGGTTAGCGTTCTATACCGAGGGTCGCGGGTTCGGATCTTAGGCAGTCCGATGATTTTATTTAAACCATTTAGATACCGAATTGGAAAAAAATAAAGCACAAAGTCTCGTTCACAAAAAGATGCCTTTTTTATTTCAAGCATCCTGCCTTTTTTTAATACTCTATAATAAAAAAGACTAAAAAGTTTAAAATAAAAATATAAAAAAAAAAAAAAAATGCTTTTATTTAAATTGAACTAAAAAGAGAGAAATAATTTAATTGTTCTTGTTAAAATTGTTGAATATTTATGACTTAAAATAAAAGCCTGGGGCGCTTCAAAGTGATTCCGATGCTCTAAGTATATATAATTCTTATGCTATCAATGTGCGCCCCACG
>JAKCPI010001449.1:0-11173 GCA_023213315.1 Euborellia annulipes
ACATACATACATATAGCCCAATTAAATATTGTATAATTTACAATGATAATTGAATATAATACTGTTAACCTTGTATTCTGACAATTAATCGTCCCGAGGAAGGCTGTGACTTGCGACCGAAACGTCGACGGTTAATAATTAAATAAAAGTTTTTTATTTACTTTCTTGGCTGGAAAGTATCCTTACCCAATTTATAAATCAATTATTTTTTAGACGCTCTTTATATATACAATATATTGTATATTCTCATTTTGCTCTTGAAATTGTTTGAAGATTTCATAGGAAAGATAGGACGCCATGATAAAAAAATATACGTAAAAATTTTCATCTAGAATCTTAAAATGTCGACAAAAAAATTTGGGGTGACCCAATTGAGGCTTAGAAGTACTCAAATTAGAGTCCCGAGATAATCGAGAAAAACTGTTTAAGAATAGAACAGTTAGTGACATCTTTTAACGCACCTCAGAAGCTTCCAAATTCCGATAGGCACAAAACATGTTATTCCCTTTCTCAGGACCTTCACATTTTCAGTATATACAAGATTTCTAACATGTTCTAACAAAAAATGGCACATATCTCTCCCTTTGGTACTTCAACGACTCAATTTTCATTTATCGAAGGTAAGAAAGTTGTGTAGAGCGCCAACATTTCCACCAGATTTTTTTCTAAGAAAAAAAAAATCAAATAAACAAAACTAACAAATACGGGAATAGAATATTATCTATGAATTAATAGAAGAATTACATTCAAGTATGATACACAAGGTTTTTTTGTTTCAATGATTTATTTACTTTTACATTAACACTTTATATACATTTCGACACAAATGTCATCATGACAATGAGACTTGTGTCGAAATGTGTATATGGTGAGATGTCATGATGACACTTGTGTCGAAATGTATATAAAGTGTTAATGTAAAAATAAATAAATCATTGAAACAAAAAACCTTGTGTATTATACTTGAATTTATTTCTAATAATGTTTCAACTAGAGCCAACGGTTACCAGTTTAAAATTAATTATCTATGAAGGTAAACACAAGCTTAACAAAATGAGAAGAAAACTGAATCTATCTCTTTATTAACAAACCCTATCTTCCTCTAAACCTAATCAATTGGATGAATTGACCATGCACTTTTCAAAGAAAAGTCGAGAATTAAAAATGCATAAAATGATTTAAATATGGCGAAATATATAAATATATCGCAATTGAAATCCTGTAAAGTATTAATAAAAAAAAATCTAAAATCACCAAGTGATCATCTATTTGTCTAAAGGGGGCTACACACGTAACTAGAAACTTGACAAGCATGAATGTGCAATCTTTTTGTGCCATCATGCACAAATTCCCTTCGGCACAAGCAAGAAACAGCTTATGCCGAAAATTAACCTAAAAATGTCAAACTCGAAAGATGATTTTTCCAAATTTATTTCATCTCCTTCAAAGTAGTCCCCTTCCTCAATAATACACTTAAGCCAACGTTTTATCCAATCTTCGGAACAATTGTTATACTCGATTTCCGGGATGGCCTTTAATTCCTTCAGCAATGCGGCTTTTATCTCGTCAATCGTGTCAAAAGGAGGGGCCGTTTCAGTTTGATAAACAGCCAGAAGTCAGACGGAGCCAAATTAGGAGAATACGGTGGTTGGGGGACGATATGAGTGGAATTTTTAGCGAAAAAGTCTCGAAGAAGATGAGCCATATGAGTTGGTGGTGCATTATCGTGGTGGAAAAACCACCCAAAAAATCAAAAATCAATTGTATGGAGCCAAATGACATTTTGGTCATGTATATAAGGTCACGACGATTTTTCAGCACGAAATTTTGAATTTCCTTGACGTGATTCACATCAGTAGACGTCGAAGACCGACCAGAACGTTCATCGTCATCAACGCGTTCTCTCCCTTCTTTGAACAATTTATACAAATCAAAAACGCTGGCATGGGGCATGATATTCACACCAAAGTCCTTCTGCAACATTTCCAACGTCTGGGTTGCCGAAAAACCATTTTAAAACAAACGTAACACAAATACTAGTGACTCTATGGTCTCAAAATCTGACAGGAATGTCAGTTAGGTTTCTACCAACCTAAGAAAAAAAAAATAAATAAACCGATTTGGTTTTACCCGCGCGATTTAAATTAAAAAGTCTTACTACTTTTTGATCACAGTAGTAAATCTCAAATGTCAAGACCTTTATAAAATGGCGGAGTGTTTTGCTTGTGCATGATTAAAATTCAATCGAGCATCAAGCGGCTTGGACAATTAAAATGCTTGAGCAACAGACGCAACAGTTTGCTTGTACAAACATCCTTGTAAAGTTTGTAGCCGCATAATTTGTTATGATCTTGACAACATTCTTAACCTTTATCTGTCAAATATCATAAATTACGGTATGTTTAAATTTTAATTCATTATAAGGTTTGAATAAAAAGCTGGTAGAGTATAACTTACAAATTACCGGAGGAGTTACAGGAATGTAGCTCTTACCTGAAATCAAAAGAAAAGAAATTATAATGGCTAATAATAAAGAGCGTTCGTTGTTTGTACAATATCTTATATGCTTTTTTTTTGTTTTTTCTTGATATACGCTATTTCACATGAATCATGTCTATCACTAAGTTCCCCTATTTGTTTGCTTTCTCTCAACCTTCCAATCAAATAACAAATTCAATCTCTAATTTTTTCCAGACCTAAATATTATCATTTCTATTTTCGCAAGTATATGGGGATATTCAAAATTCCATTTTATGAATTTTTTTCTTTTTGTTGAAATAAATTACGTTAAATCCACTCAAATATAATATATAATATTTTATGGGAAATAGAGAAAAACGTTGTCTGATTCATAGAGGCACACTAACTACTAAAGTCATTCCGAAAGTAAACATTTTATATTTATAAAATACTAGTCGCAAATCCCGCCTTCGACGGGAAAGTTTATTTCCAATTTAGGATATGCGAGTGTCCAGATGTTAAGAAAGGCTCTTGAGTTCAAGCGAGGGGACCGACTGGGGACAAAAAAGGGTCTATTACTACTTTATTCTTTTTTCAACTGGTTGCGTAGCTCCTCTCACAGCCCTAGTCGTATACCTGGAAAGTTGGGACTCAGAGCTACAAACTTCCTCTCTAATTACCAAGTCAACTTATCTTTTTTAAGAAATGTGTTTACTATGTTACTCCCTGGTTCATATATGTGTACTTAATTCCAAATAGATTCATTGAAAATTGTGGATTTTTATAGAATATATACAAACCGGTACATACACATTTTACATTTTCCCGTTTCATTTTTAAGATTTTTTGTGAAACAAAACCTGTCCGGGACTCTCACAAACATAGACAAAAATTTCATCAAAATCGGTTCAGTCGTTTAGGAGGAGTTCAGTCACATACACACGAACAGAAGAAATATATATATATATAAAGAATAAAGATAATAATAAATATTTATACTATATAGATATTTTCTTGATAATGGATATAATTATACCTACACATTTTGTTTCATGTAATAGAACATTATTATTATTTTATATTTAGAATATTATAAAACAAAAAGAATGTACGTCAATTAAAACGTAACATTCTGTTTCCTCTTAAGACCTGTTCTAATCTACCTTAATAATACTCTAATTTAAGAAACATTTGATATGAAATATCTTTTACATTTCTAATTTAACACAAATACAAATCATTTTAATCAATTTAATACAATTTAAATAAAATATGTCGATTTTCAACATAATTTCGATATGTTTTGTTGGATATTAATTACAAATTTTGTTTTTATAATAATTTCAAAAAACCAAAAATCTGGCTCATATAGGATTTTACAATCTTTCTGACAAAACACATTGAAATCCACGAAATTTTAAAAAATTTTTAAAATCACTTAGACCCTAAGACCCGTCTAATCTAAACTACCCCAAAGAGAAAAACTGAAATGGATAAAATTTTAGAAATTTGTCGTTAATCAAAAAATTTCGACATTTTTGTCTTTGTTTTATTTAAATTGTAATTATTTATTAAAATGATATGGATTTGTGTTAAATTTACTTAGAAATGTTTAAGATATTTCATATCAAATTAGAGTATCATTAAGGTAGATTAGAACCAAGAGCGGATCCAGAGGTGTTTCTCGGGGGGGGGGGTAATCTGGTGTGACTCGTCTCACGACACACTATTTTTTTCTTAATTTCGGTAATTTAAAGGCGCATTCTGTACTCGTTAGCCAGAATATAAATACAAATCAAATTTTTAAGTATTAATTTTTAAAATTTTACATTAAAAATAAATTTTTTTTCGAAAAAAAAAAAGTATTTTTTTCGCCCTTGATTAGAACAGGTCTTTTTAAGAAGAAACAAAGTATTACGTTTCAATTGATGCTCAGTGTACCAGTATATAGAGAGAAACAAATAGGCTTATTATAAAAAATGATAAAAAATATTTTATATTCTTTACAATTTCTTCATTTGAGAGGGGTATTACCTGTTGGATCATCCAAACCCTCTGAAAAGGGCTAGAGGAGAGTTTGGAGTTTTCACTTTCAACATTTTCCGACATAAGTATATTTTAAATAAATAAATCCTTGTTAGAATTTATTTTTTATTTCTTGAAAGTATTTTATAGTATAAAGTGTAGTAGTAGTGGTTGTAGGTAGGAGTTTATAGAACTCGGAAACGTTGACTTATGGCGGGTGGAGCTGATCCAAATAAATTGGCTGGAGTTTTATTAATAATAACCTTCTCAATCTATATATATTATTCGCTAATGTCCGTCTGTCTGTCTGTCTATCTGTCTTCACGCTCGATTTTGACAACTTTCCGTTGGAATTTTGAAATGAAATTTTATATGCATAAAGAGAACCTTCTCTGGATTACAAGAAAATTATTTTCATCCCGAAATTCCTATAACTTTTTGAGTTATTAATTCTTAAAGTTACGATTTCTCCCATAGGAAATGTATAGAGAAATATTTATGTATTCTTTGCATTTGTGTGTTATATGAATGTAAACAAATCCTCAAGCAGGCACTGGATTGGAATATAGTAATGATAATTTTTTTTCATAATTAAGAAGAAAAGGCGGGCCCGAGCCAGCTGTGCGGGGTCCAGGAGGCGGGCGTCGCTGCTAGTCATTAAATATTTATTTTTTGAAATTTAGAAAAAATAAATTTCAGTTTCATCATTCTTTCGTTCCTTAGAAAAAGACCCTTTCAATCGGAGTTGCATTCGATTGGATTTGCAATTTGCAATCTCTACTCCCGACCTTATTTGGACCGGGGCAATGAGCAAGCAAGCAACCGGCCTGTCGGTTCTCTAAGGCTTTTTTTTTGCCTTGGTTCCATTTGGTCATAGATTGCATTCATTTACATTAAAAAAATAAATAAATAATTAAAACCTGGAGTTGCTTTTAATAAACCGACTAATGGATATAAACTTAAGAGTGGTTAATTAGGAAACCTTTCCTTTCAGATATCAAAGTTAATGATAATAATAAAAAAAAAAATACTACCACAAAGTCTCCATATTTGTCAGAAATAAAATCATGGTAGAATTAACGATACTCACTATCTGTGTGTTTGTGAAAAAAAAATATCTCAAGAACAAAAAGAGCTACGAAGTTGAAATTTTATATTTAAATTAGACACCTCCTTGGTACGTGGCACGAAGATTTTGAACAAAATCGGCCAAAAAGTACTAGTACTTTACTAATGCAATTTTTCAGTTCTTTTTCGTTTAACGATTTTGGATTAAAATTCAAAAATCAATTATTTTTTAGATTTAGTATTGGAAGTTTTTTTTAATATAGCTGGTTAATTGATGCAGTAGAAGGAGAATAAAAGGGAAATGCGTACAAATTTATACAAATTAGATGAATATTTACAAAAAAAAAAATCGACCAACAATGTTAAATATAGGTGAAATGTGGAAATTGAAATTTATAATGACAACCCTAATGGTAAATATTCATCTAATTTGTATAAATTTTGTACGTATTTTCCTAATGACCAATGTGTATTGTTCTGTAATAATAGCTCTGGAGGATGGCCCTAAACTGGACCGAAACGTCAGCACTGAGGGTTTAATAAAAAAAAAATATAACTAGCTGTTTATTATGTATTTCTTATGTAGGAAAGACTGATGATGAGAAAATAAAGTTTTCTCCAAACGTCTCGTTAATTGTAATAAAATCGGAGGCTTTAATTTTTGGCTGCTCCTGTTTCCTTCCTTGTATATAAAACAGCCACGTACTTCATTGGTTATTTATAAGTTTAATACAACTCAAAAAAATAAGAGTTACTAAAATTACATACAAATTACATGATAAGATCAATAATAAAAGAGAACATAGCCACAGTTATTTACTTCTTGTAAATAATTATTTTAATTATTTAAACGTTGCTACACCGCCATGCCAACAAACCCGACAATTTAACATCTTTTTTGTACTGATGAAGAGTGCAATCGGCACTCGAAACGTCGACAAAAAATAAAAAATAAAATTATTTTATTTTTCACCTTGTCAGCCCTTCTGTCACATCATCAATTATTTTAATTATTTTCGGGTCTAAATTGCCCCCTATAGCAATATCCATCTCACATGTAGAGAACGAAACCACCATTGAACGAGTTCTTTGAAGGTAAGAGAAAGTTGTGTGCTGTGCGACCAGTCACACCACATTTTTCTTGAACTATAAAAAATTTGATAAAAAAAAAAGTAAATATTCATTTATTCGTTCACCGAAAAGAGGAACTTATATTTCCCAGGATGTGATAAGATTAGTTATTCCAATGATGATGAATAATATCCGGGGAATAATTTAAACATATTATTTAGAATGCTTTTGGTGTATTGTTCGTATCTCTATATATAAATAAATATAGGGCAAAGGTATTAATTCCAAAAGATCAAAGAATATTTCTGTACACAACAAAATATCCCGGTGGCAATTATTCGCAGAAATGCCGCCGCCCCCTGCAATGATGGAGATTATAGTTAGTGTTCCGCCCGCTATATACTGAGAGGCAGCACTAATCAAGAACGCCCGACATTTAGGCAAAATATTTTCTAAAAAGTTACTCCTATTGCCTAATTCAAGGCGCGGCTGAAATTCACCCTTTAGGGTTTTTTCTAGTCACAATTTTTGTTTTAAACTACTTCACCCTTCGCAGGTGTTTTATTTGTCATTTATTTTTGACGTGACAACGTCTTACAACTCATGTGTCTATAGTGGTAGGTTAGGGAGTCATGCAAGAAAAAAGTTTATCGGCTTGAATATCTCCTCTGTCTTAAGAAGTATAATTATGATGAATATACGGTTTGAAAGAATGAGTTTTCAGCTAAAGATTTCACCATTTATTTTTTTACTATCATATCTATTTTACCGCGCTGCGGTAATTTCTAATTTGAAAGTTTAAACCACTAGCCTTACTTATACACCGGGTCTTGCTGAATCAATAAAAAAATTATTTTATAGAATTTGAAGATAGCATAAAAATATCATTTTAAACCTCCAAACACACTTGGATTTTTATTTAACAATAAGCTACCCACTCCTCTCTCATGCATCCAGTGTGGTTGTATACAAAGTGCCCTGCGCCGATTGTAATCTAAGCTATATTGGTGGTCAGACAAGGCCAGTATTTATCTCGTCGTCTCTCTCAACACAAAACAAATATTAAAAATCAAGAGACCCACATTGCCTTGTCGAAATTCCATGCAATCGGTGAGGGGCACACATTTGATTTCGAAAATGCTACCATCTTGGAAAAAGGAATGCAACTACCAAAAAACGACTTACATTGGAAATACCATTCATATATTCATTAATGAGACAATTAATTTTAAAAGAGACTATAATTCAACTGTGGTCTCTCTACGCATAGCCTTCTCTTAAAAGATAGTTGCATTCATTTACTAATAAAGTGGAGGGTAAGAGTCGGTGGCTAGCCTTGCAGGTGTCTCTCTCTTCTCCTCATTCATAAAACTAAACTCGATAGAACAGTCATAGAAATTTTTACTCGCAGACTTTACCATTATAAAATATCTCACCTACTTATCATAATATATATTGTTATAAAATTCGACCAACTATGTTAAATATAGGTGAAATATGGAAATTAAAATTTATATTGACAACCTAATGGTAAAAATATTCACCTAATTTATATAAGTCTGTACGCATTTTCTTAATGACCATTATGTATTGTTCTGTATTAATAGCTCTCTGAAGGTGGCCCTAAACAGGACCGAAACGTCAGCAATGAGGGTTTAATAAAAGCCAAAAGAAAACTAGCTGCTCTCTCTTTTTATTATCCTACTACATTTAAACCACTGTATATTCCGAACGGCTAATCAGATCAGAATAAATGTGATGTCATTTGGTGCAGAAAGAAAAACTCTAATTGACTATATAAAAAAAATGGCGTTTAATAAACTCTAAAATCAATTATTTTTTTCAAAACCTCATTTTTTAAGCAAAAGTTTCGCCACACCTGTCCTATATTGTTACTATGGAAATGTATGAACATGTTTATTAATGGGAACAAAATAAAAAAAAATGCTTTTATTTAAATTGAACTAAAAAGAGAAAAATAATTTAATTGTTCTTGTTAAAATTGTTGAATATTTATGACTTAAAATAAAAGCGTGGGGCGCACATTGATGAGCATAAGGAATTATATATACTTAGAGCATCGGAATCACTTTGAAGCGCCCCACGCTTTTATTTTAAGTCATAAATATTCAACAATTTTAACAAGAACAATTAAATTATTTCTCTCTTTTTAGTTCAATTTAAATAAAAGCATTTTTTTAGTTTTTTTTTTATATTTTTATTTTAAACTTTTTAGTCTTTTTTATTATAGAGTATTAAAAAAAAGGCAGGATGCTTGAAATAAAAAAGGCATCTTTTTGTGAACGAGACTTTTGTGCTTTATTTTTTCCAATTCGGTATCTAAATGGTTTAAATAAAATCATCGGACTGCCTAAGATCCGAACCCGCGACCCTCGGTATAGAACGCTAACCCCGTCACCAAGCCCGAGGGCTTTGCACCAATGTGTACCTGTTTTTTTTTTTTTTTTTTTATGGAAATAAAAATGGGATAAAAGTTCTGGTGTGACTGGTCGTACAGCACACAACTTTCTCTTAGTCTTTGGCAAGAGAAAGTCTGTTCTGTGCTTGTCACACCAGATTTTTGTCGAGATATATTTAGTTTCCGCTAATATATTTAAATTCAAGATGTAAAATTTATAAACATGGAAAAATATTTATATTTTGTTACCATTGGCAACCATTTCTCCTATGACGTACAAGAGTAAAGTGTGCTTCAAACAAATTCAAGTGCAAAATGAGAATATACATTTTAAAGAGCAACTAAAAAATAATTGATTTTTGAATTTTAATCAAAATCGTTTGAAGAAATTTTGTAAAAAATCGAAAAAGTACATCAATAAAGTACTAGTACTCTTTAGTCGATTTTATTCAAAAGCTCATATCACGTCCCAAGCAGGTACTTGACTTGAATATAAAATTTCAACCACATTTCTTTCTTGATTTAAACTAAACACCCACATACACACAGAGAGACAGACAGGCCATTTTGCAGAGATCCACTTTATAAAACTTTTTGAAAAGAAATGAATTTAGTGAATTTAATAATCCGAATTAAATGAAAGAATTTATATTATAAAAAAGTAGGCGGTGTGAAATGTTAGCGAAAGGCGTTTTTGGGGTCGAAGGGCTGCAGCAGCCCCAGGAGCCGAAAGGTCAAAGATCATCAGGAGGTCTCCGCCCAGGACCAGGCTTCTCTACTCTTCTCAGGGGACAACAAAAAATTAAACCCTTTATTTTAAATTAAATTATAGAGATATTTTCTTTAAAAAAAATGACTATTGAGGGTGGTGGATGCTTGAAAATGTTATTCTAGTAAGTCGTTAACGTTAATATATAGAGAGCGAAATTATTTCATTCATGTCAAACATTCGATATCGAGATTTTGATGGAAATACACGTTTTGAGATCCCTTGAATCCAAAAAATCTGGTGTGACTGTCGCAGAGCACGCAATTTTCTCTTACCTTCGGTAATCGAAAGATGTGTTCTGCGCTTGTCCCACCAGATTTTTTCGTGTCGACATATATTTAGTTTCCGCCGATATATTAGAATTCGAGATGTAAAATTTATAAGTTAAAATATTTATTTTCTCATCCATTTCTCCTATTTTTTCCTATGAAGTACAAGAGTAAAGTGGTCTTCAGAAGATTTCAATGGCAAAATGAGAATATACATTTTAAAGAGCATCTAAAAAATAATTGGATTTTTGAATTAAAAAAAAAAAAAATCGTTGGAGCGAATTTTGAGAAAATAAAAAAAAAAAAAACTGAAAAAGTACATCAGTAAAGTACTAGTACTCTTTGGCCGATTTTGTTCAAAAGCACCATTTCACGTCCCATGGGGGTGCCTAACTTAAATATAAAATTTCAACCTCCTAGCTCTTTTCGTTCTTGAGGATATTTTGTTCACAGACACACAGACTTACCATGTCGCGAAAACCACTTTTTTGGATTCAGGGGGACCTCAAACGTGAAGATCCATCAAAATCTCGACATCGAATTTTTGAAATGAATCCAAACTTTCTCTCTCTATATATTAACATTGTATATATATATAGAGGTAAGAAGGAGTGAAAAACCAATTAACGAATAGAATGTTAATTAATTTACTGGTAGTACTTAAGCCTGTTGTAAGAAAAATTTCTTTAGGTGAGGATTATCCAAAACCCTTTGTATTTATTTGATCTTCCTATTCAACATTAAAAAAAAAAACACACGAACAACCATTTTCCCTTTAAAATTTACTAAAGCGCCATATCAAGGGTGACAAATCGAATGATGGCACGTTACAGTGGTGGGGGGGGGAGAGGGGATGAATAAATATATTCATTAGAGAGAGAGCGTCAATTAAAAAACAAAAAATTCCACAGACAATCTTTTAAATACACTGGGAATATGTATAAATTATAATCAGATTATATATAATGCAGTTTCTTTTTTTATTCAAATATAAATATATGGAGTAGGAGCAGAGAGGTGTTACGCATGTTTTTCCCGCTAAGATAATGCGTAGTATGTCATAAAAGTATGCCCAAAAAAAATTCAAAAATT
>JAKCPI010001451.1:0-15393 GCA_023213315.1 Euborellia annulipes
CAAAAGCATGGGTCTGTTCGATTATAATCTTTCATTTTTCTTTAAAAATTACGGGACATACTCGTATTTTAGTGGGCACAAATTGTTCGCATGTACACCCAAGTAAGACAATTTATTATTACTATTATCTATTATAATAGACCAGGCTTGGTCCATTGGTGACTTTCCAAGGCTCGATTTAATTATATAATACCATTGGGCCAAGCTTCGGACCAGGCTTGGTCTATTCGTCTTCCCAAGGATCGGTTTAATAATATAATACCATTGGGCCAAGCCTCGGACCAGGCTTGACCCAATGGCCACTACTCAAGGCTTGGCAAATGACAACTGATGACAACTGGCCCAAGGTTCGGCCAATTGTCAGCATTGGAAATTCCTACCAGGGTATTAACTGTCAAATTTCTTTGTCCAAATGCTTTAAAATGATACGTATAGTGTTTTGCCAAAAAAATTTCTTGGGCAGGGAAAAAACTCCACCCAAAACATTCGGGTGTGGAAAGCGTACGCGGTATAGACCTCCGGCCCGGGAGACATTTTGAAAATTTCATTTTGGCCCGCGCTTAAAAGTATTTGCCCACCCCTGGGCTAAATGGTTGTCATGGTAACAAAATATAAATATTTTCCCATGCTTATAAATATTACATCTTGAATTACCCCCGGGCTTGGCGTAGTTGGTAGCGCACATACCAATGGTCGGGGGTTCGGACCCCAGACAGTTCCATGATTTTATTTAAGCCTTTTGGATACCAAATCGCTTAAATAAGACCCCCAATAGATATATTTAAACATACAAGTATCGTTTAAAGTCTTATGTGGCTTAAGTTGCAGAAAAAACTGTGTGTATGTGTGTGTGTGAGTGTGAATGTGAAAAGGTGTGAGTGTTCAAAAAAAAAAAATCTTGAATTCTATATAATTGCCTATATCGGTGGAAACTAAATATATCTCGACAAAAAAAAAAAATCTAGTGTGACGAGCACAGAACACAACTTTCGTTTACCGAAGTTAAGAGAAAGTTTTGTGCTGTGCGACCAGTCACACCAGATTTTGAATTTGTTTGAATTAACTCCCTCTAATAATTTTATTTATTTTTATAATTTTATATAGACGCTGATGAAGAAGATCTAAATTAAATGTGTTTGAAATAAGTAAAGGATTGAAGAAGAAATCAGCCAGGCAGGAGGAGCCTCTATTAAATTAAACTCCTTTTTCGCAAAACGTTTCGGCCGATTTAATCATGACATCTTCAGTTGCATTGAAGATTTTTAGTAAATAGAGTTGTCAACAGTCTGATCATTAGCTTGTTAATTTTACAATAGCCTATGTGTATAAATAACAATCTAAATAATTGCATATGATGAGAGTCTTTGCGAAGAGAATTTCCAAAATGATGAAAATGAGTGTTTAAAATATCCAGAGAACATATTAATTTTCTTATTGCTAAGAAATTAGCACCTCTCTGCAACGAATGCAAAAATTTTACAATTTCTGAGAAGGAGAACGCGCGAAGCGAAACACTCAAAGGCGGGCGGCGCGGCTAGTATTCATTTTATTAGCTCTTTTGCAAATATACTTGAATGTATAGTAAAAGAAAAACAAATTTTCTATTAATTAAATATATATTAATGGAGATTTAAAAAAAAAAGGTCAGCCAACTCTTAACCTCGCTGCTCTCAACTCTCTAATCTATAATAAATATAAATACATTTTATATTTAAAAAAAAAAATGAACGAGAGAGAAAGAGAGAGAGGGAAGGGAATTTTTTTTTTCTTATTAATATCAATTTGTTGAAATATAATTATTTATTTGATAAGAATATTTTTATTTTTTTTTTTGAGTGATAGCGATAGAATTATAAAAAAATATCAATTATAAATAGATATTATTTATTTATTTATTATCTCTCTATTCACGCATTAGCCTAATTATGTAAAAATGTTTAAACGATATCTCGTTCGCTATTATCTTACATAATAATAAATAAAAACATGAACTTTGCATTGTATACGTCTTTAAGAATCTTTATCTATCTTTTGGGATTTTTTTTTTTGTGACTAAAATAAGAAGAAAGATTTTGCGGCGGCCGTAGGCTCTAGTTGAAACACATTTGATATCTTTTGGTCCGAAACTACTGAGGCATTTTTAAGTATTAAATAATAATAGAATGATTTTTTTTTTTTAATTACGATTAAAAACAATTTTTTTATATTTAATGCAAAAAACGTTCTATTAATTAAGAAAATTTTAAACTTTTTTTTAAATCTAAGAATATTAAAACTTAATAATATCCAACATATAAAAATTAAATAAATGGGTCGTTTTGATAACTTACCTACTCCAACATAAAATAGCCTCCCCTATGGGGAAACATGGTGTTTGTCCTTCAGCATTAAAATAGCTGAAGGACAAACACCATGTATTTTCCCATAGGGAGCTATTTTATGTTGGGGTAGTAAGTTGTCAAAACGACCCATTGCGGACCAAGTCAAAAATAAATTTATTTATTTAAAAATTAACGGGTAAATAGTTCAACATTCATGCAAAAGATGGCAGGGTAGTCTAACACCCGCCATTATCATCACTTATAAGCTTATATTTATATATTTTCATGCTGTTATAAATGATATATAATAATATTTATAAACTATTCATTCTAAAAAGATCAGCGAAAATCAAACAAATACATGAGATTAAATATAGCTCTTCCATCCTGCCATCTATTGGCAAATGTTCGTAATAGTTGTGCTTTTTTTGGCTATTATTTTAATACCTCTAGCGCCATCTTATCGTCAAAAATATTCGAACAGCTTTGCCTTCCAAAGCTTTTTTAAAGTCATTGGTTCGTTAAAACAGTCTTTAAACTAAAGGAGAATCTATAGAGAATCTCTTTACTATAGTTGTTTAATATTTTTTTTGTATTGAATTAATTTAGTGTCTAAATCATCATGAGAGACAGCTAAACATAAAAAACCATTAATTTAATTGTGATTCCTTTAATTTCCAATATGTATTAAGCCGTATTATTAATTATTATATATATTTATCTGTTGAAGTGAGGTTATGTTATGACTTATAAAAACAAACGTGAAATTAGGATCATATTGTATGATAAGTATGAAATTATAAATCAGACGGTACGTCCTTGCGGTTAACTGGCTAACTAATTTGACATTTACGCCTTTAAAACATAACCTACTTAAATAAAAATGCCTGGACCCTAATATATATAAATTCATAAATAACGGTTATCGTAAATGTCTTATATGGCCTGAGCTGCCGAAAAGACAGTGTGAATGTGTGTGTGAGTGTGAGTGAGAAAAAAGTGTGAATGTTTTAAAAAAAAAAAAAAAAAAAAAAAACATAACCTAACTTCCTCACTTGGTCAGATAAATATCTATAATAATTAATGATATCGCTTAATACATATTGAAAATTAAAGGAATCTGAATTAAATTAATGCATTTTTATACTTAACCGTCTCTCATGATGATATAGATACTAAATTACTTCCCAGCTACAATGTTCCTGTCGTTTTGTAATTAACAATTTATTTTTCAAGGAAACTTACAACTAATCGGTAAGTTTAGCATTTATAACCAGGGGCGTAGCCAAGGGGGGGGGGATGGGGGGAGTCTCCCCCCAGGTCGGATCGAGTTGGCAAATGTTGGCAAAATCAAGGACCAGTTGGCAAAATAAAGTTTATTTAAAAGAAATTAATTTATATTTTAATTTAAAAAAAAAATTAAATTTTCTTTTTTTTACATTTTCATCTATTAAAAAAAAAAAAATTTGACAATAAGAGGATAAAGGAGCAAGCAGCCAGGTAGTTAGTCTGGTCCTCAATAGAGAGTTTCATTTCGTGGAGACTAACTACCTGGCTGCTTGCTCCTTTATCCTCTTATTGTCAAATATAACAGCCACTTCATCTCTTCAAAAAAAAAATTTTTTTTTAATTTTCAAATAAATAAATTTATTTTCTTTTTACTGAATATAAATTTATACAATATAATACAAACACATAAAGAAAATCATTAGGATTATTTTAAAAGAGAAAAAAATAAAATATTTGAACAAATAAAAGAAACCGCAGTCGTTCATTTGAATTTTCTTTATTACTATAATTGTAAAAAAAGGAATTCCAATTAAACAATGTTTTTGATAGAAATATAAATTTTATACAGGTCAACAAAAAAAGTTTTTTGAAATTTAGGGTTATTCCTGGCTATATGGAAGCGCTAATTCCAAAAATGCCATCAATTTTGCGCCATAGGCTCTAGTTTTAGAGATATAGAGAAAATTAAATTTTAATAAATAATCTGATCAAGAGCGACTCTTATTTTGAATTTTCTAGATTTTTTAAGTCCTTACCTCTTAAAAATATGTAGTTAGTTGAAATACATAGAAAAATAAATGTAAAGTTTGAGCCCAATCTGAGGTGGCTAAGTGGTGCAAAACATGGCTAAAAGTTTAGAAAAATTGGATTTTTTCATTTTTTTTTAAGGATACTCCTGAATAGAATTTTTACCATCCCTGAATGGAAAAAAAGTATGTTTACGATCTTCTATAGTTTTTAACTTTCCAAAAGTTAAGCAATGCCAAGCGTGGCGAAAGCCCCGGGATTGGTTACCCCGAGCAATCAGCTTGTGGAACGTCCTATCGGTAGCCATCGGTATAATGTAATTTAGAAATATTTTAAATAAAGTCATACCTGGCCTCTGTAGCCGAAAAAAAAAAATAATTCATTGATAACAAAATTATGAGCAAAACTGTTTTCTTAGTCAGGATTCAGAGCTATCCATCCATACCCAAGAATAGCTCTAAATTCTTGGCTCAAAACACCATCTTTATCATAAAATTTTCTTATATTTGCTTTTTAACAAAATTGACTTTGATAACTATTTTGTTCATAATTTCTTTAGAATGATTTTTAGAAAGTGAAAAAACTACAGAATATCGTAAATATATGTTTTTTTTTTGCATTCAGTGATGGTAAAAGATTCTACCTATTAGGGGGTGTCCAAAGTTTAAAAAACTGAAAAAATTCGATTTTTCTAAAATTTTAGCCCTGTTTTTGCACCACTAAATCGCCTCCAATTGGACTGAAACTTTATTTCTATGTACAGTGGAACTTCGCATAATTCGTTCCAGAATCGTACTCGTAAAGCGAAACACTCGTTAGGCAAAACAATAACATTCTCCCCTTAGAGCTGTCCCCTCATGACACAGACTGATGTAACATGAGCACAATCCGGGACTTTCTCTCTCCTCTCCACTCATTATGCGAAACGTCACTCGTTAAGCAAGTCATATTTTTACAATTTTTTTTGCTCGTTATGCAAATTGCTTGTTATGAAAGGGCACCCTAAGCGAGGTTCTAAATATTTCTTTTTAAGGGGTAAAGCCAGAAAATTCAAAATAAGAGTCGCTTTAGAGCTCATTTTCTATTAAAATTTAATTTTCTCTAAATCTCTAAAACTAAATTTGATGGAGAAAAACTTATGGTATTTTTGGAATTAGGGTATCCTATATAAAAACCCAGGAATTGCTCAAAACACCCCGGTAAATTACACATTAGACAATAGAAGAGGGATTTAGTCGGTAAGAGTCCTGTACTACTCGACAAAATTTTTCATTGAGTGTAATTATATGGGGAATTTCTCAATTGAAAAAAATCTTGCCTTAATTATATTTCTATCAAAAATTTTGTTTAATCCTTTACTTTTTTAATATTAAAATAGCAAAGTGAAGGGGGAGGAGACATAAAACATCGAACATGTCATATAGCGACTAAAGGGCGTCAGGTTTAGCCTCTAGTAAATTAATATACTGTATATAGGATGAAAAAGAATGTGAATTGTACAGTTGGCAAATTGATTGAATTTAGTTGGCATTTTTGGCCTTCTCCCCCCTGAAAAATCTCTTCGCTACGCCCCTGTTTATAACCCCTATAATTTAAAAGTCCCACTAAATTCGATAACTAAAGAAATTGTAAAACTGTTTTCTTGCGACACAGAAAAAAAAATCTGGTTGTCACAACATATCACATTTCATGATGATTGGAAAAATAAAATTTTAATTTAAAATCGAATTTGTGTTATTTTAATACGTTAGATTTATTCTTTGTTTATGTTGGATGTTGAATAATTACTTCCGAGAGTAAATATAGTCTAGACTAGTAGTGAAAGCAAGTATTGTATTTAATTGATTCTAAAATAAGAGAGTTTAAAATACGATTTGTCTATTTTGCATCTTTGAATCATTTTCTCTTTTTCTCCTCGACTCCCAATTGAATTCAGAGATGACCTTTCGTTTATTTATGAATCGATAATAAATAAAAATGCAATTTTCAATTGCATTTATTCGTTTACATGCTTCATAAAAAGTGCATTTATGAATTCTATTATATCTTTTTTGGGATTGTTCTCTAGGTATTAACGTTTTTATACGATAATTCAATTTTTTTTTTTAATTTACACTCTCGGCTGAGGTCATTTAAAGGTGTATTGTATTAATTTACACTTATATTTTTAAACAACTAGACTGGGGGAGCCCCAGTGACTTGTTTCAAAATTCCAAGCACCTTTTAGGGCTAAAAAAAGTGTGTAGTGTGTCATAAAAGTATGCCCAAAAATCAAGTAATTCCAAAAATTCGCCAAGAGATGTCAGAATGGTAGCTAATAATATTTAATGCATTTGGTTGATTTTCATTGATCTTTTAACAATAAATACTTTATAAATGTTATTATATATTATGTATCTTTTATAAAAGCATAAAAATACATAAATATAGGCTAATACTATATCGTCTGTTAGACAAGTCTGCCATCTATTGCAAGAATGCTGAACTAATTTGACATTTGATTTTTAAATAAATCATCTAAACTTATTTTAAAAATTTCTTAATTAATATGTGATTAATAATAACAATTTTTAAATTTAAAAAAAATTAAAGATTATTGGGACAGATTGTTTTTTTTTTTTTGTATTTGCTTGATAACACAAAATTAATAACGATAATTTTTTAATAAGTCATTAAAAAAATTATAGCTCGATGTCCCAATAATCTCTTATGAATTGAATTCATTAAAAAAAAAACCGCATTGAAAAATTTCTTATAATAGTCTAGTTTTTTTTTTTAAAGTACGTTTAGACGTTGCTCCTGAACCCTTTTAAAGATTATTTTCACGCTCTAGGTGGGTGTCAAAATTAAATTTAAAATTTGAAGAAATAAAGAAAATAAAGTGGCTGTTGTATTAAACAATAAGAGGATAAAGGAGCGAACAGCCAGGTAGTTAGTTAGTCTCTACAAAATGTTAAGGAAACAGTTTCGGTTTTAATGAAATATAATCAATATAGTCATATTGCCAAGTTTTCTCTATGTTTTGTCATTTGAGCGCACATTCTCGACTGATATGATTATATTTCATTAAAACCGAAACTGTTTCCTCAACAAAGAGTTTAATTTCGTAGAGACTATCTGGCTGTTCGCTCCTTTATCCTCTTATTATTTAATACAACAGCCACTTTATTTCTTACAAATTTTAAATTTAAGTTAGACACCTCACTGGGGCATGAAAATAATCTTTTGATCAAAATCGGCCAAAGAGTACTAATACTTTACTGATGTACTTTTTCAGTTTTTTTTCGATTTTCTCAAAATTCGTTCCAACGATTTTGATTAAAATTCAAAAATCGATTATTTTTTAGATACTCTATAAAATATATTATAATGGTCAAAGCCATATGAGCGGGTCTCCTGGGCAACCCCTCCTTACAGATTTATATCCCCACGAATATTTACATTTGCATTTAATAAGCAATTATTTAATTATTTAATACTAATTTATTTTTTTTATACAAATAATTATAATTTATTTAAGTTGATTTAATATTATCAACAATGCCAATTAGTGGAAAAATATCTAATTTAAATAGTATTGTTGAAGTATTAATTTTATTATTATTAATTAATTATATATAAAATAAATAAAATTAATTGGCTACCAGCCGTCAAGGCAGACACATCGCCTCCCCAAATAGGCCTTGTTTTTAATAATATAAAAGTTTCTTATGAGGCTATGCCTCCCCCAAGCACCCTGATAGTGGGGTAACTCGCCTCAATCCTCTCCCTGGACCATTATCCAGAGGACGATGCTATGCATCTAAACACATACTGGTTGCTCTCAAATTGACTACCAGTGACCATGTACACTTGAAAAGAGCCTGAACGAGTTCGTCCTGGACCAACTGGAGGCTGCGACTCCAATCAACCATCGTCAACTACAGATGAGTCCATTCTTATGTTTTCCCCCTTCCCCTTTAATTAACGTTCATTAAACTTGCATATCATAAACTATAAACTGTAATTTTTTCTCTAAATATAATTTATTAAATATCACAAGTTCTAAATAATAATCAAGGCTTTTGTGTCTCATAGAAGCGAAGAGTAGATGCTCAGTTACACCCCTATCTTACCGGCGTTGTTGCGAAGCCAACGACCGGTAAATTAAGTAAAAAAAATTATATTGTAATTAAACCCCAAATTAAATAAATTGTGTAGAAAAAAATAATTTTGTCTATATTTATTGATGTGTTCCATTGCTAAGTGACTTTTCACGTTATAATATATTCTCATTTTGCACAAAAACTTGAGCAGTTTTCTCAGGTTATCGCTCAGTCATGGCGTCCGCCGTGAGAACAAACAACTACCTGGCTGCCCGCTCCTTTAGCCTCTTATTGTCCGAGCCCCCAAGCTTGGTGTAGTAGGTAGCGTGCCGAACTCTTATACCAAACGTCGCGGGTTCGATGATTTTATTTAAGCCACTTGGATACCAGATGGCTTAAATATAAATGCCTGAACCCCCCAATAGATATATTCAATACAACGGTTATCGTCAAAAGTCTTATATGGCCTGAATTGCCGAAAAGACTGTGTGAATGTGTGTGTGAGTGTGAGTGTGAATGAGAAAAAAGTGTGAATATTTTAATAAAAAACAAGCCTATTATTGCTTAAATATAAAATTTCAACCTCATAGCTCTTTTTGTTCTTGAGATATTTTATTCACAGAGAGACATACGGACAGACCATGTCGCGAAAACCACTTTTTTGGATTCGGGGACCTTAAAACGTGTATATCCATCAAAATCTCGACATCGACTTTTTAACATGAATCCAATACTTTCTCTCTCTATATATTAACATATATAGAGGTAAGAGAAAGTAAAAATCAAAGAGAGGGTAGATTAAATATTTTAAGTGTGTAACCTACCTATTTATCAAAAATATTCAATAGAAAAATAATCTGATCGAATGATTTGATTTCCTCAAAAGAGGAGATTCCAATTAGTTCCCCCCTCCCTCTTCCCCTCCCCCTCCCCTCTTTCTGTCTCGGAGAGGAATTTGTTTTTTATCTTGCATTCATTAGTAGTGATTAAACTAGAAATAGTTAAAATGATATACGACAGACGGAATTGCATCATCGAACCTAATTTACTAGTTAGGTGAGAGGGGGGGGAGGGGGGGGGAATTTAATTGAGCCTAAACTTACAGGTTCGCCCACTGCTGGGAAATTATCTCTAAATATGGCCAATAAAAATTATAATTATCTTTTAAAATAGAAATATCTTGTTAAAAATAGATTTTTTTACTTTCTCTTACTTCTTCTATATATATGTTAATATATTGAGAGAGAAAGTATTGGATTCATGTCAAAAATTCGATGTCGAGATTTTGATGAATATACACGTTTTGAGGCCCCCTGAATCCAAAAATCTGGTGCGCCAGTCACACCAGATGTTTGGTGTCGACATGTATTTAGTTCCCGGCAGTAGTGAATATTTGAATTCAGATGTAAAATTTATAAGTATGGGAAAATATTTATATCTTGTTACCATGGCAACCATTTGTCTTATCTTCCCTATGAAATACAAGAGTAAAGTGTGCTTCAGAAGATTTCAATTGCAAAATGAGAATATACTTTTTAAAGAGCATCTAAAAAATAATTGATTTTTGAATTTAAAAAACAAAATCGTTGGAGCAAATTTTGAGAAAATCAAAAAAAAACTGAAAAAGTACATCAGTAAAGTACTAGTACTCTTTGGCCGATTTTGATTAAAAGCTTATTTTTCCGGTCCCGGGGGGTGTTTAACTTAAATATAAAATTTCAGCCTCATAGCTCAATTCCTTCATGCTTAAAATTGAACACACGCACACAGACAGACAGACCATGTCGCGAAAGCCACTTTTTTGGATTCAGGGAACTTCAAAACGTGAAGATCCATCAAAATCTCGACATCGAATTTTTGACATGAATCCAATACTTTCTCTCTCTATATATTAACAAAAGAAAGTGAAGACTAAAAAGTTTTAAATAAAAAAATTTTAAATAAATGTTTTAATTTAAATTGAACTAAAAAGAGAGAAATAATTTAATTGTTCTTGTTGAATATTTATGACTTGAAATAAAAGCGTGGGGCGGTTCCGAGGCTCTAAGAATAGACAATTTCTTACTCTATTAATGAACGCCCCACTCTTTTATTTTAAGTCATAAATATTCAACAATTAATTTTAACAACAAAAATGAAATTATTTCTCTTTTTTTATTTTCAATTTAAATAAAAGCATTTTTTTATTATATTTTTTTTTCTTTTTTTTTAAGGTCCTTTTCGACAACTAAAGCCATTTAGACCCCATCCTTATTTATTTCAAATGATTATTTTTTTCTTTATTTGAATAATAAGAAAACCACACGAGAAGTTTGGCAGCCTATTTAAGAAACACCCTGCTGTATATATGTATTTCTTAATGATAATGTATATTTTTTTTATTAATAAAAAGCGAGGGTGTGGGGGAGGTGTCTTTGGCTGCCTGGCTAGCTGCGAAACCCGCAAGAGGCGGGTCTCTATTTGATATTTTGTAGGAATTAAAGGTGGTGCCCGAGAATGTTGAAGAAGATTTGTGTGCATGTTTAAGAAAAAGAGAGAGAGAGAGAGAGAGAGGAGAGTGAGTGCATGGCTTTAAAACAAGTTGGACTCTCTCTGTTCGGTTGGTGTTAGTTTGGTTCCCCGGGTTAAGTGATTAAGATGGATGGATCAAGTTAGAAGGAGAGAAAGAGAGAGAGAGAGAGAGAAGAAGGTCAGCGCGCTAAAATTATGCCAATGACCCCACGGAAGTCGAAATCCTTCCTTGTCTTTTTTTAAATAAAGACATAAGGTAAATAAGAAGAACAAAAAGACTTTCTTTGTTTACTAATCGATTTAAAACAAAAAAACAAAAAAAAATCTTTTTTTATTTATTTTGAAAATTTGCCAAAATTTTTTTTTATATTAATGCAAAGATGTTGTTAAATCATTGCAATTAGATATCAAAGAGATGTATTAGAGTGAAAAGGAATTTTAATTTACGAGAAAAAATTCAAGTTCAAAGAACACTCAACTCCGCGTTCAAGGTAGAGATTCAAATAAAAATATTTTTTAACTAGAATAAATGTTAGATTAGAGGTTCCTATACAGGGGCGTAGCGAAGAGATTTTTAAGGTGGGGGGGGGGGGGGGAGAAGGCTAAAAATGCCAACTAAATTTAATCAATTTGCCAACTGTACAATTCACATTCTTTTTCATCCTACATATCAGGGGCGTATAAAGAAATTTTTTCGCCGGAGGGGGGCCCGAACTCAAAAATTTTTCTGCGGAAATTTTTTTTTTTTTAAGAAACTAAATTTTTTTCCCACGAAATTTTTTGCAGAACAATTTTTCTTTTGCGGAACCAAAGATTTTCATCCTGCGGAAAAATTTGTTGCGCTGATGTCTGTATAACTCTATATATGTATATGTGTTTGGGAAATTTCGGGGGGAGGGCCCTCGGCCCCCCCTCGGCCCCCCCTTATATACGCCCCTGCTACATATATTAATTTATTAGAGGCTAAACCCGAGGCTCCATAGTCGCTATATGACATGTTCGAACGTCAAGTCTCCTCCCCCTTCAATATGCTATTTTAATATTAAAAAACTAAAGGATTAAACAAAATTTTTGATAAAAATATAATTAAGGCAAAATTTTTTCAAATGAGAGATTCCAGTTTCGTTTTACGAATATGATTCTTGAACGAATTATGCTCGTTAAGCGAGGTTTCACTGTACATAGAAATACAAAGTTTCAGTCCAATTTGAGGCGATTTAGTGGTGCATAACACGGCAAAAACTTCGAATGAAACAATCTGGTGTGACAAGCACAGCACACAACTTTCTTCTTACCTTCGGTAATCGAATGTTGTGTACTGTGCTTGTCACACCAGATTTTTTGTGTCGACATGTATTTAGTTTCCGACAGTACGGTACATTCGATTTTCAAGATGTAAGAAATTTATAAGTATGACAAAATATTTATATTTTGTTACCTTGGCAACCATTTCTCCTATCTTTTCTATGGAGAACAAGAGTAAAAGTGGTCTTCAGAAGATTTCAATCACAAAATGAGAATATACATTTTAAAGAGCAACTAAAAAATAATTGATTTTTGAATTTTAAAAAAAATCGTTGGAGCAAATTTTGAGAAAAATCGAAAAAAACTGAAAAAGTGCATCAGTAAAGTACTAGTACTCTTTGGTCGATTTTGTTCAAAACCTTCGTGTCACGTCCCAGGGGGGTGCCTAACTTAAATATAAAATTTCAACCTCCTAGCTCTTTTCGTTCTTGAGATATTTTGTCTACAGCCCCCCCCCCCCCACACGACACACAGACAGACCATGTCGCGAAAACCACTTTTTTGGATTCAGGGGACCTCAAAACGTGAAGATCCATCAAAATCTCGACATCGAATTTTTGACATGAATCCAATACTTTCTCTCTCTATATATATTAACATATATATAGAGGGGTAAGAGAAAGTAAAAATCGAAGAAAAATTTTTACAAGGAAAAAAAGACAATTTTGCTGTGTCGACAATTATGAAAATGAAGGGGAAGTACAAATTAAAAAAAAAATCGCAGAAAACATACGTTGGAATAAATCTGTTTCTTTTTTGCTTACTTCAGTTTTAGCTCTAAAGCATCTAATGTTTTGTTGATATGAGTTTGCCTATCTTTCAGGAATTGAAAGTAAACGAAATCAAAATATTTGGTTTAATTTTTCAACATCTAAATTACGAATACCGAAATCGAAAAATTGAGTAAATGTAATTTTAATTTAGTGGTAGAAGATGTTTTTTTTATCATTCATTCCCTTTCAAGTTTTTATGTAAATGAAATAATTTATTGTATAAGAATCAAAGGCGGATACAAGGGGGAGGGGGGGGGGGGGTAAAGGGGGTAATTACCATCCTGAGATTTGAAAAAAATACTTTTTTTCGAAAAAAATGTATTTTTAATGTAATTAATTTTAAAAATTAATAGTTAAAAATTTGATTTTTATTTATATTTTGGCAAACAAGTACAGAATGCGCCTTTAAATTACCGAAATTAAGAAAAAAATGTGTGCTGTGCGATCAGTCATTCCAGATTACCCCCCCCCCCGAGAAACACCTCTGGATCCGCCATTGATAAGAATACTATTCTATTGCTATTTAAAAAAATGTATAATTTATTTTTTTTAAATGATGTTTTTATTTAAAATGAATTAATAGTAGCCTAAATAATGAAAATTGATTATTTGATATGCATTTACTTTTTAGATTATTAAAAACCGACCTCTTTTTTTTTTCTCTGAATGTTAGGAAAAAATTTTTTTGATCAAATTATTTCCAAATGGAAAAACAATTTAATAAATAAAATGATGAGCAGAGCAAAGTTCATTGGAAACGGAAACAAAAAACCAAAACAGTTTTTTTTTTTTTATTCTTGACTTTAATATATCGTTATCCCTATAGAAAAAAAAAAAAAAAAAAATAGGTGAATATATATTTTTAATAAAAATCGATAAAACAAGATTAAAATTATTGTATTTTGTTCCAAAGCATTTAAAGTCATATTTTTTCTTATTTATATATAATAAATAATTTATCATCTTATTATATGCTTGTTCCGGATGAGGCTCTTCCTTGGAACCCAACCTTAACCACAAAGCTTTCTCTCTCTTTCTATGTGTAGGTTTATATGTATATTCAACCCCAACGAGAGGAGCAGCCATAATATGTTTTTGATATTAAGAAATAATTTTATCATTTACATGTATAACAATCAAACTGTAATAAAGATTTAAATTATTTCCTCGTTTCGTATATAATTCCCATTTTACATACTAATGAAGAAGAATTCAAAATTCATTAAATTAAAAAGGGTTATCAAATTGGCACTAGGCATATCGATAGGGCGCGTTTTCCTAACATACAAGAGGTTGAAAAATATTGGGATGGGTTTCTTAAAATTTGCAGGTAACAAAAATGACTATTTTACTAAATATAATGAATTTTCCCCTCTAGAGTGGATTGCGCATTCGCTATTGTTAATTTCAAGGCAATTTATCCAAAAATTCATTTGTCAGAAATTTATACATTCTAAAAAATTTTTTTAAAAATTAGTTAATTTTTTTTTTTCATTTTAAACTGTTGACACCTTTCACCCCCTAAATGGCTTTGAAACAGTAAATTTGTTTCAATCATACATAGAGAAAACGTTCAATTAACAAGCAAGAAGTTATAATTTTGAGTTGTACTGTAAGCAAAGTAATCTTATCCAATCAAAAAGTTTCCAAAAATAATGATTCAGATCCGGATTGATCAAAATTGATAAATTTTTTTATTTAAAAGATGTCCATGAGAAAAGTGGCTGTCCAACTATTAAAATAAGAGACAGGAAGAGAGGATGTCAGCCAAAAGGAGAGCCTCTATCGAATAAAAATCTTAATCCAGAAGACGTTTGGATTTTAATTCATATATACATTTGAGACTTAGCAGTAGGGCTGACGCGGTAACCGGTTTACCGGGTAAAAAACCGGTAAAAATTTTTTTACCGAAAACGCGGTAACGAACTCCTTAATTCGGTAAAAACCGGTTTTTTTTTTTTTTTCGAAAGTCGGTAAAAACTTATTTTTCGACGGTAAAAAATTTTTGTTCCGCGAAAAAAATGTTCCGCGGCGGCAAAAAAAATTTTGTTCCGCAAAAAAATGTTCCGCGGCGGCAAAAATTTTGGTTCCGCGAAAAACAAAATGTGCCGCGGGGAAAATTTGGTTCCGCGAAAAAAAATGTGCCGCGGCGACAAATTTCTGTGCCGCGGGCGGCAGAAAAATTGGCGTTCCTAAAAAGGTAAAATATTTTTTCGGACGGGAAAAATTTTGGTTCCGCGAAAAAAATGTTCCGCGCGGCGGCAAACTTTGGTTCCGCGGGTGGTAAAAAATTTTTACCGACTTTCGAGAAAAAACCGGTTTTTTTTTTTTTCATTATCGAGGTCGGTAATGAAAATCCAT
>JAKCPI010001452.1:0-38016 GCA_023213315.1 Euborellia annulipes
TCTTAAATCTATATATTCTACATATTATATAATTTGTCTATCCGTCTGTCTGTCACGCTTTATTTAGACAACATCCCGTTGGGATTTTGAAATGAAATTTTATATGCATAAAGAGGACCTTCTTGGATTAACAGGAAAATTATTTAATACGAAATTCCTATAACATTTTGAGTTATTAATTCTTAAAGTTATTGACAGGAACAGGTAGATGAAGACAGCCAGCAAAGAACAAAAACTTTATTTAAGTATCGTCTTGATGGAGGAGCAACAAGAACTTGGTGGAGACTGTTGAATGCAGGAAAAATGATGAAGGACTGTTGGGGGTGCTGAGGATGGTGGAAAAGCAATGGGCGGAGAACGAGACGAGAGCCCAAACCCAACAAGAGTACGGCTTATGCTCATCCAGTACATATAATTGTTATATTGTATTAGAAGTTATTATTATTATTGTATTGTTGTTACGTTCAAACCAATTACGATATAGCATAAGCAATGAGTCTCATCATATATGAACCCTGTTATGCAATAGTGTGTCATAAGACCAACAAATTCAAAATTGAGTTGAGCACGGAATATTGTTTCAAATGCTTTAATTAATAATATTTTTTATGAAATATGTCCTAAAAAAATTTATATTTAATGTAAAAGCATAAAATTATTTTTACAATATTTCAATGCTGGATTTTACATTTTGCAATAATGATGTTAACAACCAATAAAGAATGAGAAAAAAGTGTGCAATATTTAAAAAAAAAAAAAAAAAAAAAAAAAGCAACCAATAAAAAGTTATTTAAACTTAAATAAACCAAAATCCATTTTTTTAATGAGAAATGAATCGTAGATGTCAAAATTTAATTTTTTTGATATTATTCCTGATAATGAAGATGAGGATCAGTGCGATTTCGATATTAAGTCGATTTCATTATTATAACTTTGATTTACTGTTGCCATGTTCACTTCCATTCAGGAATTAATTGATGAGAAAATTTTGTTATCACTTTGTATTTAATTTTAAAATATTAATACTATTTAAAATTGATTAATGTAATTTTGATACAAAAAGTTTCTATGCTACTAGTATTAAATATAACCATAAAAGAACTTTAATAATAACTCCGTTTTAATTTTTGAATTATAACCTAAAATTATTTTATTTATTATCAAGAGACTGAAGCATTTTTGCAAATTGCGAATTGGACTTAGGGAATTTTGCAAAAATAATTTTTTATATTTTATTGTTTTTCTCTAAATTAGTCCTATTTTTAGAGATAATTTATGAATATCTGCCATAATTACAGTATTTACTTGCACAATTGACAAAAAAAAAAAAAAAAAATGATATATAATCTAATCAAAACAATTTAAATCAGAAAAACTTTAATGTTGATTTTCTCAAAACTCGATGTTTGGTCTTTGACACACCATTGCATAACAGGGTTCATATATAACATTACGTTTATTTATAATCAGAAGTTAAATACAACAATGCAACAATGATCTCCAAGGCCTCCTTGTGTTGTAAGTCGCTTTGCATCAGGTGTTGTATGTTGCCTTCTCAGGGGATTTTGTAGGGGTTTTTCAATAAAAGTGTTGTAATTTTTAAATTTATGTTTATTATATTAATATACAAGGTCTGGTACTTCGGAGGTTGAGAGAGAGAATGATCTCGCCCGGGAGTGGGGGGTGGCCTTTTATGCCTTCTTCCAGACAGTAATCCCCCCATTCCCAGGGGATCAGACACACGTGTAACGATTCCAATTGCAGAATTTGCGCTTTTCGGTGGGAATCTTTACATGTGTGTCTTCTAGAAATATATCAAATTTTGCCATCGAATGAGTTTAAAAATAGAGCTTTAGATTCCAAATATCAAATTTTGTATCTCTCTCTCTCTCTCTGTTCTTTTAGCTTCACAACACTTGTATGTACATACACTACAATTGTGTTATGCGGAATAATTACGAATTTTCGTATGTTTTTTTTTTTTGTGTTTGTTTGTCATCACACATTAGGCTATGTATATTCTTTGTATTATGTGCTGAATAAATAAATAAATAAATATTTAAATATCGTCGACGTTTCGGGAACGCATCGCTCCCATCTTAATTCCCATTCTTAAAGTTATGATTTCCATATGCGTAGCCAGGGGGGGGGGTTTGGGAGTTCAAACCCCCCCCCCCATGGGACCCAAGTCATGACTAGATATTTAATACAAATTATATTTCACATAGGGTAAGAGAAAGTAAAAGATAATAATTTACTCTAGCTAAAAAAAAAAAAACCAAAATGATTTATAAATACCCTAAAATAATCTTAAATTTTTGAAAAAAATTTCTTGATCCCCCTTCCATCAAAAATTTCTGGCTACGCCAATGATGATTTCTCCCATAGGAAATGTATAGAAAAATATTTTTGAATTCTTTTCATTTGTGTATTCCATGAATGTAAACAAATCCTCAAGCAGGCACTGGATTGGAATAGTAATGATAATTTTTTTTTCATAATTAAGAAAAGGCGATCCCCGGGCTTGGCGTAGTTGGTAGTGCGCCTGCCTTGTATACCAAGGGTCGGGGGTTCGGATATAAAAAAAAGTGAATGTTAAAAAAAAGGCGACGGTCCGCCGCAGGCGGGCCCGAGCCAGTTGGAGGGGGGTCCTCCCCGGCTAGGCGCGAAGCCCGCCGAAGACAGCCTTTAGTAAATACAAATTTCATAAGAATTGGAATTTTTTTTTTCTAAGTGTTAAAAGTTAAGGGGACCCCCTTTTTGAATCGATATTAACATGCAAATCCCCAAATGGGGATTGGTAAAATGAATTTGAAAAATCTGAAATACTATCATTAAAGTATACTCAATTGATTGATTGATTTGACGATTAATTTTTAATAATTAAAAAAAAAAAAAAATTTAGTGTAGTCGTGCCTATATAAGAGAGAGATTTTGATGGTGTCGATGATTTCAAAGAGAATGGGCACGAACAGGGCAAAGGGAAAGAGTCGGAAGGAAGGAAGAAAGGACCCGGGGGCCGGGGGGGGGGGGGTTCGATGCCCTGAATGAGAAGGAGTA
Source organism: Euborellia annulipes (assembly GCA_023213315.1). NCBI lineage: Eukaryota > Metazoa > Arthropoda > Insecta > Dermaptera > Anisolabididae > Euborellia > Euborellia annulipes. Next base: position 3,061 of record JAKCPI010001452.1, read on the forward strand.
ACAGGCAGGGGACCCAGATCTGTGTGTGACGTTTGAAAAATCACTCGACAGCCACTCCCAGAAATCTACAACCTGGTCTACAAAACACACACACACACACAGACCGTGTGTGTGTGTGTGTGTGTCAAAAAAAAAAGAAGAGGGCATTTTCCAAACTAATACCTACTTACTAACAAGTGTTTCTTTGAGGGTTAGCTTCAGGTATCTATATACATGTATATATGGACCCTGTTATGCAAATGTGTGTCAAAGGCCAGACATCGAGTTTTGAGAAAATCAACATTAAAGTTTTTCTGATTTAAATTGTTTTGATTAGATTATATATCATTTTTTTTTGTCAATTGTGCAAGTAAATACTGTAATTCTGGCAGATATTCATAAATTATCTCTAAAAATACGACTAATTTAGGAGAAAAACAATAAAATATAAAAAATTATTATTGCAAAATTCTACAAGTCCAATTTGCAAAAATGCTTCAAAGTCCCTTGACACATGATTGCAAATTAATCTATGCACTATTTATATTAATAAAATAATTTTAGGTTTATAATTCAAAAATTAAAACGGAAATATTATTAAAGTTCTTTTATGGTTATATTTAATACTAACTTGTAAGTAGCATAGAAACTTTTTATCAAAATTACATTAATCAATTTTAAATAGAATTAATGTTTTAAAATTAAATACAAAGTGATAACAAAATTTTCTCATCAATTAATTCCTGAATGGAAGTGAACATGGCAACAGTAAATCAAAGTTATAACAATGAAATCGACTTAATATTATTTATTTTGTTGTCTTTTCGAAATCGCATTGATCCTTATCTTCATTATCAGGAAAAATATCAAAAAATTAAATTTTGACATCTACTTCATTTCTAATTAAAAAAAAAAGGATTTTGGTTTATTTAAGGTAAACAATATATACGGTAATATAGGTTAAATAAGTTTTTATTAGCCCAAGGGGCTTGGAGTAGTTGGTAGCGTGCCTACCTTCTATACCGAACGTCTCGGGTTCGGATCCCAGGCAGTCCGATAATTTTATTTAAGGCATTTGGATACCAAATGACTTAAATAAAAATGCCTGGACCCTCCAATTGATATATTAAAACATACTGATTATCGTCTAAAGTCTTATATGGCCTGAGTTGCCGAAAAGACTGTGTGAATGTGTGTGTGAATGAGAAAAAAGTGTGAATGTTTTAAAAAAAAAAAAAAAAAAAAAAGTTTTTATTGGTTGTTAACATTATAAAAATGAGAAAGTAAAAACAACGTGTTAGGTACATAAATCATTTTTGCAAAATGAAAATTCTGCATTGAAATATTGTAAAAATATTTTTAAGCTTTTACATTATTATATATTATATTAAATATTTAAAATATAATAGATATTAATTATAAATAGATTTAAAAGCAAGGGCGGATCCAGATGTGTTTCTCGGGGGGGGGGGGGGGTAATCTGGTGTGATCCGTCGCACAACACACAATTATTTCTTAATTTTGGTAATTTAAAGGCGCATTCTGTACTTGTTTGCCAGAATATAAATACAATTTTTAAGTATTAATTTTTAAAATTTTACATTAAAAATAATTTTTTTTTTCGAAAAAAAGGTATTTTTTTCAAACCCCCCTTTACCCCCCCTTGTGTCCGCCCTTGTTTAAAAGTTGATTGAATTGAAGTGGCAGAAAAACGTCAAACAAATAGTAAGTAAATTTATTTATTTTAAATTAAAACAAATACTGTAGTTTAACTTGCAATTTGTTTGTGATTTTTTGTGCCACTTCATTCAATAGTTTGTCTAGAAAAATATATTATGAGAATTTTTTTTCTTTTTTTATTCCCCAAGGAGGGCCTGGAAATACTTCACTTATTAAAATGTCTATATCCATCTCGGATCAGAGCGTCGATAAGAGCAAAGAAAATGAATCGGGATCAAAGAAGGATTCTCAGCGCAGCTCTATTCAAAAGCATGCTTCTATTTTCTTTGCTATGCTCTTATCGACGCTCTTATCGCTTATCGCAGAAAAACATGCACACAGCTTTGCCTCCCACGTGTTAATATTTTCATTGTCCAGACAAGTCTTGATTTGCACCACATGAAATAAGAAATTCAATGCATTTTGGATTGTTAAATACATAGGCCATATGCAAGGGCGTTTTGCCTTTAGCATTTTGTGGGGAAACATTGGCGCCATTTTCAACTAAAATCTTTAATATAGCAAGTTTTGTATCATCTTCATTTTTCCATGCACTAAATAGAATATGTATCGGCCTATTTCCATGATTCTCTATCGCCTCAATATTTGCGCCATTTAATAAAAGCAATTTGATTATTTCAATATTCCCAGCAATACAGGCGATATGTAAAGGTGTAGAATTCTCGTTATTTAAACATTCAATATCAGCTCCATATTTGATTAGAGTTTGAACACAATCTACATATTCACTACAAGCAGCAAGATGTAGTGGTGTGTATCCACAAACACCTTTTATATTTACATCATATTTTTGACAGAGCATCTTTAAAATTTCATCAAAACCATTTTCAACAGCAACATGTAATGGCGTCCAATTGTCCTTTTTAGTGGGCAGATAGTCTTTTCTAATCCAATATTTCACTGCTTCAATGTTCCCTTTACTCGTGGCTTCAAAGATATCGTTAGTTCCATAGGCTTGCAGCATTTTATGTGACATTATAACCTTAAAAACAAACATTATATTAATTAAAAAGTCTCTTTTAATAAGAGATTATTGGGACATCGAGCTATAATTTGTTTAATGACTTATTAAAAAATTATCGTTATTAATTTTTTTGTTTTTTTTTGTTTTTTATAAAAAAAACATTCACTTTTTCTCATTCACACTCATACATCCATTCACACAGTCTTTTCGGCAACTCAGGCCATTTAAGACTTTAGACGATAACCGTTGTAAGTAATATATACACTGTAAAAAAAAATTTCGATGATTTTATAATTTTTTTGTTGTAAGCAAATTTCAGGACCAATAGATACTAAATTAACTATACAGTTGAATTATATTTTTACAAAACTCTTTGCAAAAATCGTTTACAAATGTGTGGTAACTTTACTAATATTTAGCAATTTTCGAGTCCAAATGTCTGGTAATTTTACAAATATTTAGCAATTTTACAATCCAAATGTTTGTAATTTTACTAATATTTAGAAAAAAGAAAACAAAAATTTACGACTGGACCCATAGGTTATTGACCTTTAGGGGACGTTTCTACCTGAATGGAGTGAAATAAATATTTTTATTTAATGAAAAATCCCTCCAGGATTTGAACACAGACCTTTTTTGTAGAAGCCTGCTGCCTAGTCCATTTGACCATCGAATCACCTGTTAACTAATGATGTATCTCTGCTATTTGGCATTCAAGTATGACCTCATTGTCAACTATTTTTACTAAATAATAAAATAAAAAATAAACTTAAAGTTATCATAATATTATTATTTTTTGTATTATTATAACTTAAATAAATCCTTATAGTGCCAAAAATGTCTTTATTAAGAAAGCTAAAAAGCAGTCGAAACAAAGTCGGCCATGTTGGCCGTCGAAGACAGCCTTAAAAGGAAAATTACAATACCCTTGTATTGTAAAATTAGAAACCTTTTTGTAAAATTACAAACTCTTTTCTAAAATTACAAACCATGTTCTAAAATTACAATGCCGTTGTATTGTAAAATTAGAAATCGTATGGTAAAATTACAATATTTACTCTAATTTTCCAAGAGAATTGTAATTTTAAAATGTTTTTTTGGTTGTAAAAATTTTTTGAATGCATAGATTTGTAAATTTAGTATACAAATGTATGGTAGTTATCATTTACAAGGAAAATTTGTAAATTTACTATACTAAAACATACTAAAATTAAAATTTTTTTTTACAGTGTATATTGTGGGTTCAGGCATTTCTATTTAAGCCATCTGGTATCCAAATGGCTTAAATAAAATCATCGGACTGCCTGGGTCCGAACCCGCGACGTTTGGTATAGGAGGTAGGCACGCTACCTACTACGCCACACCCGGGGGCAATTTTTTTGTTATCAAAGAAATACAAAAAAACAATCTGTCCCAATAATCTTTAATTTTTTTTTAATTTATATATTTTTATGCTTTTATAAAAGATACATAATTTATAATAACATTTATAAAGTATTTATTGTTAAAAGATCAATGAAAATCAACCAAATGCATTAAATATTATTAGCTACCATTCTGACATCTCTTGGCAAATTTTTGAATTACTTGATTTTTTTGGACATACTTTTTATGACCTCTTATCGGGAAAAACGTGTGTAACACCTTCGCTCCTATTCTTAAGAAGATCAGATACAAATTATTTACCTCCTTTAAATTTGTATTTTCTTTCAATAAATTTTCATTTTCTTTTTTCAATTTTTCAATTTCTTCAAAATTCTGAAAAAAAATATATATATATTTATATACGATAAGAAAATATTAAATACAGGAAAGGAAGAGAAAATATTTTATTCTTACATTTTCCAATTTGGTTTTTAACAGATTTTCATTTTCTTTTGTTATCTGAAAAAAAAAAGAAAATAATAAAATAACTTGGGAGTAGTTCTCCTTTCTTGTAATCTGGGCCGCACTTATGAAAACAAAATTATAATTTGCACTCCCCCCCTACCAAAAAAAATCAGGTGTGACTGTGGCACCAGATTTTTCGTGTCGACATATATTTAGTTTCCGCCGATATATTAGAATTCAAGATGTAAATTTTTTTTTTTTTTTTTATTACTTTTTTCTCATTCACATTCACACTCACAAACACATTCACACAGTCTTTTCGGCAACTCAGGCCATTTAAGACTTTAGACGATAACCGTTGTAATAAATATTATCTATTAGGGGTTCAGGCATTTCTATTTAAGCCATCTGGTATCCAAATGGCTTAAATAAAATCATCGGACTGCCTGGGTCCGAACCCGCGACGTTTGGTATAGGAGGTAGGATGTAAAATTTATAAGTATGGGAAAATATTTATATTTTGTTACCATGGCAACCATTTCTCCTATCTTTCCTATGGAGTTCAAGAGTAAAGTGGTCTTCCGAAGATTTCAATGACAAAATGAGAATATACATTTTATAGAGAATCTAAAAAATAATTGATTTTTGAATTTTAATCAAAATCGTTGGACCGAATTTTGAGAAAATCGAAAAAAACTGAAAAAATACATCAGTAAAGTACTAGTACTCTTTGGTCGATTTTGAATAAAAGCTTATTTTCACGCCCTAGGGGGGTGACAGATAATTATTATATTCGTTGCTAGTCGCTTCTCTCCCTGGACCTCCTTGCTATATACTTACATACATACATACGCTTTTCATATTTCATTTTTACTTTCTCTTACCTCTATATAAATGTTAATATATATATATATAGAGAGAGAGGAAGTATTGGATTCATGTCAAAAATTAGATGTCGAGATTTTGATGGATATACACGTTTTGAGGTCCCCTGAATCCAAAAAAGTGGTTTTCGCGACACGGTCTGTCTGTCTGTCTGTCTGTGAACAAAATATCTCAAGAACGAAAAGAGCTAGGAGGTTGAAATTTTATATTTAAGTTAGTCACCCCCATGGGACGTGACACGAAGCTTTTGAACAAAATCGTCCAAAGAGTACTAGTACTTTACTGATGCACTTTTTCAGTTTTTTTAGATTTTCTCTAAATTTGCTCCAACGATTTTTTTTTAAATTCAAAAACTAATTATTTTTTATATTCTCTTTAAATTGTATATTCTCATTTTGTCATTGAAATCTTCTGAAGACCACTTTACTCTTGTATTTCATAGAAAAGATAGGAGAAATGGTTGCCATGGTAACAAAATATAAATATTTTCCCATACTTATAAATTTTACATCTTGAAAATCGAATGTACCGTACTGTCGGAAACTAAATACATGTCGACACAAAAAATCTGGTGAGACAAGCACAGTACACAACTTTCGATTACCGAAGATAAGAGAAAGTTGTGTGCTGTGCGCCAGTCACACCAGATTTTTATATATATCTAAATGTATTGATAAATGAGACATACCTTTAATTCGTTTGTTATTTCATCTAATTTCATTTTGTTTTCGTCAATTACTTTCTCCACTTCCATTCTTACATTATTCAACTTATGAAGAGTTTCCATTAAAGGATCACTTGTTCTTGTTGTTTTAGTTGTTGTTGTACTCTCCATCTTTATTTATAATAAATTTAATATTAAGAAGAAATTGTCAGTATGAATATAAATTGTAAGTCTTAATCATTTGAGTGTTTGATTAATCAGACAAACAGACTTATCAATAGTTATGATGAAATGGAGATAAATAATATACGATAATAGCACCGGACAGAAGCACTTGAATTAATATTAATTCAAAAAAATCTGGTGTGACACAGCACACAACTTGGGCAATAGAAAGTTGTGCACCCTGCTTGTCACAGCAGATTTTTTTGTGTCCAGATATATTTAGTTTCCAATAGCACCTTGACCACTTGCATTTCTTAACAGCGCACAGTGGTTCCAAATCCCAAAAACGTGGCCAAAAGTCCAAAAATAAAGTTTCAATTTGAGGACTTTTAACCCCCTAAATAGTTTTATTAATATATTTACGGTTAGGAACGACCGTTTTTGAGAGTCATATGCACTTATCTGGCTCTCAAAATCTATTTGAATCTAAGCGTTTTTGACAACAATCGGGAGCTCTCTCCGAACGCAAATAAGCATCCTTTTCTATCGCTCTCCATTTCATTGTTTTTTTGGTTATTTCAATTTCGTCAAATGGAATCAACGACTGAAAGTAACTAAATTTCAACAATGTAAAAAAAATGCAATAAATTTTGATAGTTAATTAATAGGAGCATTTCAAATAACGTCTTATTTTTTTTTCCATTTCAGAAATCGCAAAAATTCAAAAGTCAAAAAGTAAAAAGTCCCACGACATCCCACTCTCAAACAACTTTTCCTGCCTTTTGTAATCCTTCTTCATTAATAATATTAAAAAATTAGCTGCACAGACTTGCACATTTTTTTTTTATTCAATTTTTTTGAAATTTGAATATTGAAGCATATTAATGTTATTTAAACTAATGTTTTATGTAATCCGTATTAAAAATATTGAATAATATATCGTAATTAAATTATTTTGGCCTAAATAAATGTGCCTGGACCCCCACAAATGTGTCGTATTAAACAATATGTATCATTTAGGGTCAATATGGCCTAAGTTGCAGAAAAAGACTTATAAAAAAAAGAAAAAATTATTTTGTTATTAATTTATTTAAAATACGAAATCGGCGACCTCGGGAGCCCTACAATGCCAATTTTGATTGAAATCGAATTATTTTTTTTTAGTTCCCCATATTGGTTCCACCATATTTTTTTTTTCTGAAAAAATAATATCAAATTCTAAATCAGCGACCTAAAAAACCCTTGTGTACTGAATTTCAGAGAGATTAAACAACGTTTTCGACTTTTGACCACGTTTTTGGGATTTGGAACCTCTGTGCAGCGGCGTAACTAGCCTTTGAGGGCGGAGGGAGCGAAGCTCAATTAGGGTGCCGTTTTTTAGGTTGTATCAAGACCGGATACAAGGGGGGGGGGGGGCATCTAAAAAATAATTGATTTTTGAATTTTAAACAAAATCGTTGGAGCGAATTTTGAGGAAATGGAAAAAAAAATTGAAAAAGTTCATCAGTAAAGTACTAATACTCTTTGGCCGATTTTAATTAAAAGCTTATTTTCACGTTCCAGGAGGATGTCTAACTTAAATATAAAATTTCAACATCTTAATTCAATTTTTCCATGCTTTAAATTGGATACAGACACACAGATTACGTATACGTAGTAAAATATGTCAATACGTAGCTATTTCTTTTTCTAAAATTAAAAAAAAAAAAAAAAATCTAAATTTGAGTGAAATGTAATTTTAATCTGTTTCCAATTAGAAATCTTGCGACATTAGTAAAACGGATTTGGGTTATATATAGGGTGGGGGTGGTGGGGGGTGGTTATACTCGCGTTTGATCCAACGGATGAGGGTGGTGGGGGGGTGTTGCAAGAGCGCGCGGCTGCCGCTGACAACCTCAGAGTACAGAGTTAAGAGTCGTCAAAAGGTTCTCTCCCACCCCCTCCCCTTCGCTCCTTTTTACCTCCCGCTTTCCCACCCCTTCACAACATATCCATATATATATATATATATTCACGTCAGAGGCAGACTTGCACAGCACAAACCGAAAAACACACAGCCCCCTCCCCCCTACCCCCTCCCCCATTCCCTTGTACGTTTTCACACAGAAATTTGTTCCTGATAATATTTTAAACTTACTCAGGACTATCTGATATGAGTGAGAGAAAAGTGGGGGACGATTTCTTTGAAAAATCGAAATCATGAATAATTATAATTGTAAAATTAGAGATAATATCTCTGAAAAAACTGAAAAATACATTAGTAAAGTACTAGTACCCTTTGGCTGATGTGATTGAAATTTCTTGAAATACTTGCGACATAGGTACTTGGCTTAAGTATAAAATTTGAGTATCGAGAGTTTTTTCGTTTTTGAGTAATTCCCATCAACCCACATTCTTTGATATTTCACTTGAAATCAATTTAATTTATTGTGAAAAAATCTTAAATTTCAAGAAGATCGATTCCAGTTAAAATATCAAAACATAATGTTTATGTAAATTTCTCTGAAAGAGATTTTATTGCTTTTAAATGGCTGTTTGATTGCTTTTCTTGAAATTGCCATTAAAAGGAGGCGATTCCCTTTTAGCTTGAATTTGACGTCATTTTACAATGATTTCAACTGAAATATCAAAAAATGTTAAATAACTCAATAAGGAAAGAACTCTCGATACACAAATTCTATACTTTAGCTAAAATACCAATTAATTCGAAAAATAAATACTTATGAATATGAAATTATTTATTTTACTTAAAATAAATAAAAAAATGTGACCCGCAGCAGGTATTTAAAAGAGAGAGAGAGAGAGAGGAGAGAGGAGGCGCCCGCATGCATCAAAGAAAGAGAGTCTCTCTCTCTCTCTATCCAATTTATACCATTACAACAATCCTCGAAAATCTTTATATAGGGCTTGAACCCGCACTGCGGGCACCCAGGGTATTTGGATTTGGACATCTCCCTTTTCAAGGATAATCCTAAAAAAAAAAAAAAAACACAAAAATTCTAATGCAAAATATACACAATAAAAAAAAATCTGGTGTGACTGGCGCACAGCACACAACTTTCTCTTACCTTCGGTAATCTGTTCTTGTCTCACCAGATTTTTTGTGTCGACATGGAATTAGTTTCCGCCGATATATAGAAAAGCATTGAAAAAATGTTTTGTTCGAAAACGTTTTTGCTCGTTCGGTGTCAGTGGCGGATCCAGAGGTGTTTCTCGGGGGGGGGGGGGGGTGATCTGGTGTGACTGGTCGCACAGCACACATTTTTTTCTTAATTTCGGTAATTTAAAGGCGCATTCTATACTTGCTTGCCAGAATATAAATATAAATCAAATTTTTAAGTATTAATTTTTAAAATTTTACATTTTTTTTTTTCAAATCTCAGGGAGGGTAATTACCCCCCTTTACCCCCCCCTTGTATCCGCCCTTGTTCGGTGTGCGTTCAGCCAGCCTTAACGAAAAATGTCTTTTTCTACTTTGATTATTTCAAAAACTATTCAGTTTTCGAAGAAATGTCAAAGAACTAAACTAACTTTTTAAAATTTAGTATTTTATCATAATATAACAAAGAAATTAAAAATTTCAAAATTTTTGAAAAAACTTTTTAGGTAAAGTAATAATTCCAAGCAAGGGCGGATACAAGGGGGGTAAAGGGGGTAATTACCCCCCTGAGATTTGAAAAAAATACTTTTTTGGAAAAAAATGTAAAATTTTAAAAATTAATACTTTTAATAAATTTGATTTGTATTTATATTCTGGCAAACAAGTACAGAATGCGCTTTAAAATTTCCGAAATTAAGAAAAAAAATGTGTGCTGTGCGACCAGTCACACCAGATTACCCCCGAGAAACACCTCCGGATCCGCCACTGCTTCCAAGTGATTTATTTATTCCAAAAGTTGATAGAAATTTACAATTTTAGTGTAATGAGTATATACCAAATTTCATCGATCTGCCTGCTTGCGTTTTTAAGCAATCGTGTTCACACACACACGGACACACAGACATAATGCTCAAAATGTTTTTTTTTTTTTTTTTGGACTAGGGAGGTAGGTCTAAAACGCGAAGAATCGAAATCGAATTTTTTTGACGATTACAATACTTTCCCTTTATATTCTATACGAGAAAGTAAAAAAAATAAAATAAAATATTTAATATATAGAGGGCCCCGTAAAAAAATCCAATCGGGCCCGCACTTATTTGAGTCCGGGCCTGGTATAAAGTCTTATATGGCCTAAGTTGCCCGAAAAAACTGTGTACATGTATGCCTGAGTGTGAATGGGAAAAAATGTGTATATAAAAAAAAAAAATAAAATTAATTAATATTTTTTTATTGTTATTTGGATCTATATCCCTAAGTAATTGAACCAACCGTCAGCTTACAATCATCTGAATATTAAAGGTATTTCTTAACTATTTTGCATTTATACAGAATTGAATTTGCAATTATGTCAAAAAACATGTTTTTTAAATAAATTTTATTTAAAAAATATTTCATTTAATTAGTCAAATCAATTAATGTTTTATTTATATCTAGCTTTTCATTTGAAATTCAAATTGAATCAATTTTCTTCATATCAATCAATTGAACCAACTTTCATCAATATCGTTGCTCATTTCATTCAAATAATAATCCCGGCTGAATGTTTTTAAATCTTTCTAACCTTTAATCAAATGTGTTTTGTCATTTAATGAACATTTCTAATTGATTTATAAAATAATCTCAATCAAAATGGATGATCAAGTGTGTCCAAGATGTAAAACAACAAAATATAGAAATCCATCATTGAAATTAATGGTTAACATTTGTGGACATGCTTTATGTGAAAGTTGTGTTGAATTATTATTTGTCAAAGGTAAATTTTTTTTTTTAATTATTAACAGATCAATAAATGAAAATATTCCAGGTTTAATTAAATAATGCGATTATCAGTTCATATAAGAATATACGCAATCTCAATGAATAACATCATCGAGATGCAGATAGAGATGTTATATAATAAATATATATATAAAATATCTACTTTAGTTCTTGGATGCTCATCACCCTATTTGGCCAAGTGATTTATATTCTTTGAATAGTCCAAGGAATACACTTTTGAATTTTTGACGTTTGTTTAGAGATAACTTTAGCTTTGCCTGACAGGTTCTCTTGTTCAGGTATATCTGAGCATGTAGTATGTTATTTTTGATTTTTTTCCCACCCTTGACTCGACAATTCTGTCATTTCGGCTAGCCTACCATCAAAAAAGCAAATAATTAACTAATAAAAAATAGAAAATAAATAAATAATCACAATAGATGCATCTTATTTCTCAAGAGAAAGTGGAACATTGCATTATATACCGCTACATTCTCACTAGCCAACAAATGGGTGACGTTCCACGGCCTCACATCTTCCAGCCTCCATTCTAAACTTCATATTGATACAACTAAAGAAAATATGATTGTGACAAGCCCAAGACACACCATCTTAGGAACATTCTCCCCTGCCTTGGGCAGGATGGTTCATCCTCAATCTGCTCAAAGTGTAATAAAAACACCTTGCACCCATTATATACGAAAATACCAAGCAAGTCCTCCACCCTGGGGCTTTTTTTTTTTTTTTTTTTAAAAATCACCCTGGGGCTTAAACAAAGAATATCTCTTGACTAGGCTTTCCATTCACCTCTTATACACTTCAAAATTAACCTGGCCAAACAAATCCGATACTCGAAGGAGAAAATTGGGATATTTGCCTGCTGCCCTACTCGCAGCACTGCCTACGGGCTTGGTCTAGTTGGTAGCGTGCAGGTTCGGACCCCAGGCAGTCCGTTTTATTATTATAGCAAATGCAAAAAAATAACTCTATTATGAAAATTCAGGAAGCCGAAAGGAACTTTGCAACCAGGAGATTAAATAAAAAAAATCTTTTATTTAATTTTTACTTGCCGACGTTTCGGTCGTCTATCACGACTCTCATTAGTGCATATAATTGTCAACAATTCTAAATGATTTATTAAATTGATAACAATTATTTGCCCTGATGAAGGTCGTGACAGACGACCGAAACGTCGGCAAGTAAAAATTAAATAAAAGATTTTTTTTATTTAATCTCCTGGCTGCAAAGTTCCTTTCGGTTTCCTGATTAAATCTCCACAGCCATAAGACATTAAAATCTATTATGAAAATTGTAATTTTTTTTTATAATTTAAAATGTAAAAATCATTAATATCCAACCTTTAAAAATAAAATAAAATGGTGTCCAGTAAATTTCGTATTTATTTAAAAATTAACAGTCAAATAGTTGAACAATCTTGCAAAAGATGGCAGACTAGTCTAACAGCCGCCATTATCAGATCACATATAAGCCTTTATTTATATATTTTTATACTCTTATTAAATGATATATAATAATATTTATAAACCCTATTCATTATTAAAAAGTTCAGCGAAAATCAAAGAAATACATTAGATTAAATATAGCCCTACCATCCTGCCATCTGTTGGGAAATTTTCGTAATAGTTGGGCTTTTTTTTAAGACCCCTAGCGCCATCTTATCGGCAAAAACATGCGAACAGCTTTGCCCCCTGAAGCGCCTCAACACTTTTTTTTATTTTGATTTATAAATGATTTTATTTTTTGCAGGTTCTGGTTCTTGCCCTGAATGCAGTATTCCATTAAGAAGAGGCAATTTCCGAGTTCAATTATTTGAAGATGCCATTGTTGAAAAAGAAGTGGATATTAGAAAGAAAGTATTACGAGACTTTAATAAAAAAGAAGATGATTTCGATTCCCTACGAGCATATAATGATTATTTAGAAGAAGTTGAAACGATTGTTTTTAATTTAACCAACAATATTGACGTCTTAGCAACTAACAAACGAATAGAACAATTCAAAAAAGAGAATAAAGAGATTATATTAAAAAATAAAAGTAAAATAGGTAGAGAGGAATTAGAAATTGAAGAATTATTAGAATTAGAAAAACATCAAGAGGAGATACGTAAAAAGGAATTGCAAAAAGTTGAAGAAGAGGAAAAAAAGAAAAAAATTCGTGATAAAGAAGCATTAATTGATGAATTAATGTTTTCATCAGTTGATGCAAAAAATATTATTGAAACATTTGCACAAAATGCTAAAGAAGAGGCATCGAAAAAGGCGGCACTCGCGGCAGCTACAATTAGCAACACGGCACCTGCAGCAACCACGTCCAGGCCCACACAATTCTCTACGGGCATTAAATTTGGGAGAGGCACTCAACAAGGATTTTTGCCGGTTCCGAAACAAGATGAAGGAACTCCCTTCATATATAGGTAATTATTGTTTATTTATCATCCTTTAAAAATGATTTTGTACCATGGGATATATACATTGAACGTCATAGTTAGAACCTATTCTAATCCATCTTAATGATACTCTAATTTAAGAAACATTTAATCCAAAATATTTTATATATTTCTAAGTAAATTTAACACAAATTCATATCATTTTAATTAATAAATAATTACAATTTAAATAAAACAAAGACAAAAATGTCAATATATATCGCGTATGTGAGCCGCGAAACCGCGCACACCCTTATTTTTTTCGGGTATATGAATAAAAATTTAATTAAAATATTTATTTTTATTTATTATTTTATTTATAAAATTCGCATTCCTTTTGAAAATTAGTCTTGATAGCTAATATTCCCTTAGACTAGTCCGCGCCTCCCTAAGAAGGTGCGCCAGTGGCGTAGCGAGGGGGGGAGGGGGTGATGATGCTCCGGGCGCTACTCCCAAAGGGGCACCAAATGGTCCACAAAACAAAAAAGTGCTAGATAATTTTTATTTTTATTATAATTGATTTCCTGAAAATATATTTTAAATTTAGTGCCAGTGTAATATAATAATTTTGTATATTTTACATATAATATTATATGGGGTTTTAGAATGGGGGTGCCCCGGGCGCGAGTTAAGCTCACTACGCCACTGAGGCGCACCTCAAAGTTTAGAAAACGCTGATTTCGAGAAAAGCATTTTTTAACGCCGTTGTTATTACTTTACTTTTTAACACCCATTTGTTGATGTTAACATCTGTTTTTAAAGAATAGAGTGATAACAAAGTGATCTAATTGTTATTATTCAAATAAATGTCACTTTTTAAAATAATATTTGTTTTCTCTTGTTTGTTTGTTTCTAAAAGGCCACCCGTTGTGTTCACCGATGGTCCCGATCCACCGACGGCAGAAGAAATCGAAAAACGTGGTTTTGTTAAATACGTTAAAGCGGAATCGGAGGATGCCAAGGCGGGCGGGTATCGAGCAACGCTCGCTTGTCTTCGGGCCCTTCAAGAAGCTCTCACTGGACTCTATACTGTCGCTGAAAATACGGATTTGAATCTCTCTAAAACATAGAGCTTCGAGGGTATGTTTTATTATTTTTACAAAAAAAAAAAAAGACTTTTCGTTGACGAATTATCAAATCAAAAGTGTGTTCTTTGGTTTAATTTGTCTCCCTGGTCACTTATTACTCTTATTTATAATTTAATAACGAAATCATTTCTACAGTACCTGAATTTATTAAATACACTTTATAATAATTTTGATTTTTAAAATCACAAAACAAACAGCTCAAATAGATTACGTTCTATAAAATTAGAAAAGTGCCTTTTTTAATTTATTATTCAATTTGTATACAGAGCCGTAGCGTGGGGGCGATGCGCCAAACGATGGCAAGTATTTATTATTTATGTAAACATTTATTTAAAATAAAGAAAAATTTCTATTTTTTGGAACCTAATGAAAAAAAGGCATTCTTACCGTCTGCACCGGGCGCCGTTACACAGCACCACTCTACCGCTCTATCTGTTTATAATTTTATTTTTATTTATTATTAATAATACATTTTCAGAATATTAAATTTTTATTTATTAAAATAAAAGAATTTGTTTTCAAGAGAGGAGGATATTGTTTTTCTCTCCCCTTCCACTCTCCTTCACATCCTTTTGTACAGTCAGTTTGAATATTAACCGCCACCGCTAGAGATTAGAGCCGTGAAGTTAGACAACCAGAGCGCTTAGCTGGCGTAATTGTTGTCTCAACAAATTTTATTTCCAGTGCAATATTAAGAAAAGTTGTGACATAATAATTTGTAGGGGGGTTTGTTTGAATGTGACTAACCGTGACATGGGGGAGGCGGGACAGGGGCGTATATAGAAATTTTTTTCGGGGGGGGGGGGGCCTGAACTCACAAATTTTTCTGCAAAAATTTTTTTTTTTTTTGCGGAACCAAAATTTTCCGCCCTTCTGGAAATCGCGGAACATTCCTTCTTTTGCGGAACCAAAATTTTTTTCCTCGAGAAAAAATTTTACCTTTTTCGGGGGGGGGGGGGGGGGGGAGGCCGAGACCCTCTATTGTCTGTATAACGCTATATATTTGTATGCATTTGGAAAATTTCGGGGGGGTCCGGGTCTCCTCCTCGCCCCCCCCTTATATTCGCCCCTGGGGGGGGGGGGCTATAAAATGGTCAAAAAAGGCGTTACGCGATATGTGGACAACCCCTTATATTGACTACCAATTAATTTAGAAAAAAATCTAAATGGCCTTACAAAATGAGGTCATAGGAAAAGAAAAAAAGAAAAAATAAAAACAATTACTTGTTAGAAGGTGAAGATATATTTAATTAATTTTTATTAAAATTGATTGATATTCTATTTTAATTTATTTTTGTTTATATTATTTAAAAATAAATATGATTAATTTTAAAGCAAATTTTGATTATTATTAAAAAAAAAAACAATTAATTACCTGAAGCAGAGCCCTTTAGAGTCTGCAACATTGAATTGTTTTGTATTTTCCATTAAGCCGTGATTTTGTTTTTCTTCAAACTTTTCTTTTTTACAAAAAAATAAATATGATCAAAATGAATGAGAAATGTTTGATTTAAATACTAATTTAGATACTAATAATTTTTATTTTTCTTAAATTCAATCGATGGTAAAATTTTAATTAAATAAAACAAAAAAAAGAAAGCAAAATTTGTTTAAATTAATTTATTTTTATAGGGAGAAGGAAGTTTTATAAACTTAGACGTGGGAGCAAAACTTGATCAAGATTTTTTATTATATCTCTCATTTGTAAAGACATATTATAATAATATACAAACAGAAAACGATCGAATCAAATGCCAGGTAAATTATAATAATCAATTGCAATTGGATATTTTAATTTAATTACCATCTTATAATTTGATTTAGAAATGGCTGGAGAAATTGTGCGCAACTCAAGCGTTAGGGATAGACACAAAACGAAGACGAAATATTTTCTTATCTGAGATGTTGCAATGCATGCAAGAAGGCAAATTACACAAAGTCTTTAATGAATGGCCGCCTGACGGGGCTTTGCCCGATCCCGCCAATATTTTCCAACCCGACCATGCATCAATGCCGGTATTTATCCACGTTTAGTTAGGGGTAACATAATCGGGACAGACGACACGTCCGGGGGTCGGGAAAGATTTTTTATCTATTAAAAAAAATTAAAAATTCTTTTTCAATTGGGAATTTTTTTTTTAAATGAGCTTATATAAGGAAAATAATTAATTATAATTATATTTAATAAATAATTAATAATCTATGTTTATTTTAATTGCAAACCCCCCTCTCGTTTTTACGAATGGTTGCCCCCCCCTAACAAGATGTCTGGCTACGCCCATGGGTAGGTTAGGTTGAAGTTCCCAGAGAGGGAACACACTTAGGCCAATTAGGCCCTTTCTTATCCTAAGAGGAGACTTCGGCAAGATGTTTGAATTATTTGCGGCAAGCTGGATTCGAACCCGAGCCGTGTTGAGACTTCGGACTCCGTAATCCTCAGCTTAGCCATTCCCTCCTCTACGCCCATGGGTAAATAAATTACAAATTTATTATAATTAAGCCTTTTTAATATCACTATCACTTCCATGAATTTACATACCGTAGATAACATGCGGTGCCCAGTTTATTTTCGAAAGAAAATGAAATGAAATTCAATGGATGAGTATGTGAATGTAGGAGAGTTGGGTTTTATACATGATTTTATACAATAATTGCGGATAAAACTATGGCTGACGTATAAAACTCGAATGCGCATGCGCGAACCCGACGAGAAAGGAAATTCAAATAAAATTCATTTATTCACTCGGGCTTGATGTAGATGCTGGCCTTGTATACCAAGGGTCGCGGGATAAAACTTGTCAACTCTGGGGTGTAGACATGGTGGTGGAGATGCGAGGATGAATTGTAAGCAAAAATATGTAAAAATTAATTTATTTTTATATGTAGGCCTATACGTTTTGTAAAATTTCGTTTTACGTCATATAGTCATAAACGAACGACTGGAGATGGCAGAATAAAATTTCCCCGAAAGGTCTCGATTGGGAATTGGTTTAAACCACCTTGGCGATTAAAAGATTCCATCTTTTCTTTTTCTTCTCTTTATAAATCTGATTAGTTGGGCTATCAATTTGATTTACCAATTCGGTGCTGATATGCTATGTTAAAGTAAACTTCTTTTATTTAATTAGAAAACCACAAACCCAGAAAGAGCTCCTTTAGTTTATTTTTAAAATCATATTTAATATAAACAATCAAATAAATGTATTTTAATAGGGGAATGAATTTTGATTAATTAGAATGCCGGATTATTTTCGGGTTTCGGTGACGAGAATGAAGAATTTACTGATACAGGCTTTTCAGCTGATGGACGAACTTATTTTGCAACAAAACGCCTTCCAAATAATCGTGGTATGTGCGCCTATTTGGGTGTGTCGATTGCTGAAGAAGAGCCTCGCTGGTTGTCTCAAGAGGCGGCTAAAAGGTTTGATGCTCCAAGTACACCTTTAAATATTACCCCTTCCAGCGCGGCCCCCGCGCCTTTTTATTACTGTTTGTACATCTCATTCTCTATATTCTTCCTTCACAACACAAAGTGCAACAATTCAAAAAAATTTTGATGGTAGGCCTAATAGGCCTATTATATGTACAATCAGTTTCAATATTAACCTCCACCCCTAGAGAATAGAGCCGTGAAGTTAGCTGGCGTAATTGTTGTCTCAAAAAATATCTAGTATTTCTGCAATATTAAGAAAAGTTTATTTATTTATTTTCTAAGCACTTTGGTTGTCTAACTTCACGGCTCTATTCTCTAGGGGTGGCGGTCAATATTAGACTCCGACCGAAAATGAAACCGAATTTTGGCCTCAATCTTAATTTCGGCCGAAACCGAAACTTGTATTTCCTATACGAAATTCATATCATTTTTACCTTTTTTTGGGAAGCCAAAATTTTTCCGCCTTTTTTTCGTTTGGCGGAAAATTTTCCCCTTACCGTGGAAATGTAATTCCCCTCCCCTCTTTCCCGCCTTGCAGGAAATTTTTTTCTCCATCACGTGGAAATTCATTTGACCTTTTCTTTTTTGCATGCGAGTCTCATTCCATTTTTTTTTTTCAAACTCAGGTTTCGGCTGGTTTTTGTACGAAACCGAAATCACTACCTAAACTAGGATTTTTGGCCGGAACCGAATATTCGGTCGGTTCCTAGTTAATATTGAAACTGACTATACATATCTATACAATTTTATAAATCGTTAATAAAAGATTGGAATATTTCAGGAGGCAAACTCTATTAACCGAAGATTTGAATATTTTCGCTCAAGAAACGGAATCTCTTTTAGATGCGCTTGAAAATCAATTTAGACACGAGGTAGCATCTCTCTTTTAAAATACATTAATATTCAGACAATCAGTCTAAGCTGTAGTGCCCAAAAGGGGTTTTGAGAACTGGATATAAAAGGTTTTATTTAACGAAATAAAGATAACAAAATGAGATGGGAAGATTGAGAATGTGGGAAAGAGGGGGCGAGTTATTTGAGAGAGGAAGTGATGAGATGTGGAGAGATAGGATGTGTATATCTTCAGAGCTTGAATAAAATAAAACCAAAATAATCCTCCTGAACCCAAATCAAAAATTTCTGGCTACGCCTATACGTATATATGTATTTAGATTTGAAAAGTTTTGGGGGGAGGCCCTCTCGGCCTGCTCTCCCTATTAGGTATACGCCCCTGACACAAACAATCAAAATGAAAAATATATAATTTAGTAATAGTATTATTAGGAGAATTTTTAATTATAGACCACATTTTTGTATTAAATATTTATTAAAACTATATAAATACTGTACGTTTCGACTGCTTATTCTGGAGCCGTTATCAAGAACTGTGCACTTGCTGCGACTCAAGTGAACCATAGAACTAACTGTCATGTCCGTTACTTGCCTTTTTATATACAGTGACGTCAGCGCCATCTGGCGGCATTTCTGTGAAGTTAGATTCAAATTTTCCCGCCATTTTCAATAGTAGTTAATTAAAAGGAAATGTATATTTATTTAGGCCTAATTTACTACTTAATCCAAAAAATCAAAATGAATGTCATTAAGTAGGAAGAAAAATTCATAATTTAATTTTTTAAGCTTTCAAAATTCCGCCCGGCCAGGTCCGCCCCCCCCCCCCCCTGCTGGGCTTGCGGGGGTGTACGTTACGCCACTGAATTTGATAATTCTAAAATAAACGTTTTAAAAAATATTCTCCTCCTTCTATAAATGAATTTCCAGTATAAATTGGATCGCCTTTATCTCAAAAAGTAGAGTCAATTCAACAAAAATATTATATTCGTATTCAGCGGACCAAAATTAGCCAAAATTGCTTAATAAATCCCATGCCGCAGAATCAGTGTTACCCTGTGTATATCTGGCCTTGTCTCTTTCTTTGTGCGTTCGATTCAAGTAAAGTCGTGGAAAGTTAGGGATGTTCTGAGAGCTGGAAGATGTGCTTTTCGCGCCGGGGCCCGGTCGCTTCCCGTCCCAAAAAAAAAAAAATAATTTTTTTTATTTCAACTAAAAACAAATGAGAAAAAAAAAAGAGGGGGAGGGAAAAAAAGACAAAGAAAAAAAAAAAAAGGATGTGATTTTATTTCTTTCAATTTTAATAAATATTTTTTGTTTTTAGGGTTTCCCATTAACACCTGAAAAACGAATAGAATTTAGTCGAAAATTAGATTCCTTTTTAGCTAATATAGATTTGATATTAAATCAAAATAGTAAAATTGATGAACACCTAAAGCCTTTTGTAGAGGCAATGCAACGCGATTTAGAAAAAAGTGAACATTGGCAAACACTAGAGAGAATGGCCTCGTGTCAATTGAAACGATTAATTTTGGATTTGTTACGAGAGAGGATCAACACACGACGCAATCGGGTGAGTATTTAAATTTGACGCCAAGATAGTTGGCAGAGTGCAGCACTTGTCAAACGCGCCTGGGCGTTAGGCAAAATGAAATACAAATATGAAAATTAGTATGCCTATTTATTAGGATAAATCGTATTACAATAAAACCCCTCTTAACCGGCCTATCCCATTAGTATTATAAAGTACATATATTTATTTCACTCTATTTTTATTTTACATATATTAAATATAAATTACTTTTTTTCGGTCCAAAAAGAATCGAGATGTTTTGAATACTAATATTTAATTCAAATATATAAATCTCGAAAATATTTAACTATAACGGAACCCTATGGCCTTAAAGGCTTTGCTGCCTACAGTAGTGTGTTAGAGCAGATCCAGATGTCTGTCCCTCTACTGGTTAACAAGTGGCAAAGTGGCGAGTCGGGGGATCTCCATTTCCCATATATCCGTTATTAAGAGTTTAATTGAAAAAAAATTGTATCATATTTTTCTATTCTATAACATTAGATGGCCCCAATTTTTTATTTGCAGGTGTTGGAAATGACAGGCGATACAAATGAACTTAAATCCCGACCCTCTGACACGCTCTGGGAGGAGGCAGCAAAACGAGGACCGACACGTCGCAATATGGAATTATTAATGGAGAATTATCCAAATATTCTTATTGAAAAGTTTCTTAATCTATTAGCAATTGAAAGAGCAGAAATGGTCCAAAGATGTAAATTGGGACATGAAAAGGCAATTGAAGAAATGCGAAATGAACTTAAACAAGAAATGAAAAATGGCCTCAATAAATATGAGGTAGGTATTTACAGTATCTACCCTACACTGCACGTCAAAAAAACTAACATTTTGTTTCTTCTTAAAAAGACTTGTTCTAATCTATATTAAGGGGGAAAGGGAGAAAAGGTGTTACGCATGTTTTTCCCGATAAGAGGGCGTAGTGTGTCATAAAAAGTATGCCCAAAATATCAAGTAATTCAAAAATTTGCCAAGAAATGTCAGAATGGTAGCTAGGGATGAAACGATACGAGTAAATACAAGTACTTACTCGATACTTTGGAATCGAGTACCAAGTATCGGTCAAAAATACTCGTATCGATACTCGGTCCACGTATGCGAAGATTTGTTAGGTCGGCAGAACACTTACGTACATTTGTTCTTATTTACAATAGAAATAAGTGGAATGGTTTGTACCACTGTAGTTTTAATTTTTATTATTGGAGTGTTCATTAGGGAAAACATCTTGAAAAATTATTATTTTTGGGTAGTACCTCTAAAACTGAATTTTTTTCTAAGTCGTTGTTGTTTTTTTTCAAGAACTTGTTGTTTTATGACTGTGGAGATTTAATCAAGATTCGCAGGGACTTTGCAGCCAGGAGATTAAATTAAAAAAATCTTTTATTTAATTTTTATTTGCCAACATTTCGGTCGCCAATCACAACTTTCATCAGGGCGAATATTGTCGATTATACACGATTAGGTAATTTAATATTCATTGCAATTAAATATACAATTTCTTTTTACTTTGATTTGTACAAAAATATCATACACGGAGGTCTCCGATGATGAAGGAGGTGATTGGCGACCGAAACGTTGGCAAATAGAAATTAAATAAAAGATTTTTATTTAATCTCCTGTTTGCAAAGTTCCTGCGAATCTTGATAATATAGGCCCTAAGTACTTACTGCTGTTTTTGCTTTTTTTTAATTGTAGGAAAAAATTGACCGATACGAGTAAGTATCGATACTTTTCAATCGATACCGAGTAGGTACTCGATACTTTGCGACCGATACCAGTATCGAGTAAAAGTATCGATACCTCAGTGGTATCGTTTCATCCCTAATGGTAGCTAATAATATTTAATGCATTTGGTTGATTTTCATTGATCTTTTAACAATAAATATTATTATATATTATGTATCTTTTATAAAAGCATAAAAATATATACCAGATATAGTCTAATACTATATCAGTCTGTTAGACTAGCCTGCCATCTATTGCAAGAATGCTGAACTAATTTGACAGTTGATTTTTAAATAAATCATCTAAGCTTATTTTAAAAATTTCTTAATTAATATGTGATTAATAATAACAATAAATTCATTTTTAAATTTAAAAAAAATTAAAGATTATTGGGACAGATTGTTTTTTTGTATTTGCTTGATAACAAAAAAATTAATTACGATAATTTTTTAATAAGTCATTAAACAAATTATAGCTCTCTGTCCCAATAATCTCTTATGAATTTAATTCATTAAAAAAAAAACCGCATTGAAAACAAGGACGGATACAGGGGGGGGGGAATTACCCCCCGAGATTTGAAAAAACGGGAAAAATTTTAGAAACCGCGAACGGAGCATGAAAAATTTTTGGTTCCGCGAACGGCCATGAAAAAATTTTTGGTAATTTTTGGTCTCTAAAAAAAGGTAAAATATTTTTTCCGGCTGGAAAAAATTTAGGTTCCGCGAACGGCACACGAAAAAATTTTTGGTTCCGCGAACGGCACATGAAAAAATTTTTGGTTCCGCGGGCGGGAAAAATTTTGGGTCTCTAAAAAAGGTGAAATATTTTTCCGGACGGGAAAAATTTTTGGTTCCGCGAACGGCACATGAAAAAATTTTTGGTTCCGCGAAAAACAAAATTTTTCGTAGAAAAACTTTGAGAACAGGCCCCCCCGAAAAAATTTCTATATACGAGTCACACCAGATTACCCCCCCCCCGAGAAACACCTCTGGATCCCCATTGATTGAAAAATTCCTTATAATAGTCTAGTTTTTTTAAAGGACGTTTAGACGTCACTCCTGAACCACCTTAAATTGAAATCGACATTTTTTCCTTTATTTTATTTAAATTGTATTAAATTGATTAAAATGATTTGTAATTGTGTTAAATTTACTTAGAAATTTATAAGATATTTCATATTAAATGTTTCTTAAATTAGAGTATCATTAAGGTAGATTAGAGCAGGTCTTTTGAAGATGAAACAAATTGTTACGTTATTTTTGACGCGCAGTGTTTATCATTTTGACTAAAAGATTTTAATTTAAATAGGAAGCTAAGAAGAATTGGGCACGGACATCGAAAGTATTGAAAGAATTAGAGGAAGCGAAGCGATTATATGAAGATGAGAAAGTGAGGAGGGAATTGCATATGACGTCAAACGAACAGGAGGAAAGCGAAGAACATAATATGAATTTACAACTGATGGCTGAACTGCAAGAGGCTGAAAATCGTTTTGAGGTAAAATTTAAAGAATTTTCTTTTGCAATTGTGATAGTCAAGGGAACTTATTGTTGTTTTTAGATGGCGAATATGCAAAAAGTGAAAATGAATAGAGAGATTAGCGAGGAGATCGAAAGGGCAAAAGCAACAGCTGCTATTAATCTAGAATCGATTGAACAACTCCAAGACGATTCGGATCAACTCAAAAATGAAATTGAGTAAATAGATTTTCTATTATAAAAACGGGAACAAAACAATTTTAAAGTGAAATTTTTATTTGATGGCCTCAAATTTTTTCGCTCTTCTATCAGCATGTCGCGTAACAAGCCATGACAATAAAAATAGGAAAGTTGAAATTTAATATATATGACGAATTATAAAAAAAATAATTGTGAGATTTAATTATTCAATTTCTAAATTGATAAAATATAATTTAAAATTATTCAATTCTTCAATAACTAAATAAATATTGTTCTCAGTTTTTAACATCCCTCTATTGATTTCCCATTTTCCAATTATTAAGTTAAGATTAAAAACGCGATTTTAATACCCTTAATTGAATAATTTTCTGAAAATTTTGAGTTAAACGCCTACGATCCAAAAAAAAAGTTTCACTTGCATCGTGGTTTCATAAAACCACACAATGATTTTTTTTTTTTGCGGAATAAGCATATGAATTTAATTTCAATAGATAGGATGACCAAGTACTCAGGCTATAAATTATTTTGTTTGAATTAACTCTGGTTCTCATGTTAAACCGGATCAAAAACACTAACAAAACATTCTTCTTAACTCTTATATGTTTTTGTTTTTTATAATTAATTTTATTATCCTTTATATCATTTAGAGCACTTTGTTTGAAATCATTTGATAATTTTAATATAAGCGTTCTGCCCACGGGCTTGGCGTAGTTGGTAGCGCGCCTTCCTTTTATACCAATGGTCGAGGGTTCGGATCCCAGGCAGTCCGATAATTCTATTTAAGCCATTTGGATACCAAATGGCTTAATTGATTAAATGGGTAACATTTTTATAATCGGCTGTGATTTAAATATAAAAAATTTATCAATAAAAATAAAATTATATAGAATCATTTATTTAAATAGATCGAAATGTTAAAATTTTTCGCATTCAAGGCTTTGCTCTCATAATCTCTTGTGGGTAATGAAAATTATATAATAATACATACGACCAAATACATATGAACAGTATTATATCTAATTTGACAATATCTATTTTGTATGTTAATAATATAAAATATACTGTGAGTATATAATTGTACTATTATGACGATTTATTAACAAAACTTTTATTTAATGAATGTATGTATATATTTCTAGCTTGGAGGGCTGAAGATGGCTTTGTTGATCATAGCCGAAACGTTCCGAAATAAAGAGTGTTAACAAAATAGATGCTTTTAATTATTGGCTGCATCCTCTTTTTATATCATTAATTATTTGGCCTAAGTTGCCGAAAAGACTGTGTGCATGTGTGTGTGAATGGGAAAAAAGTGTGGGTGTTTAAAAAAAAAAAAGCTTTCTAAAATATATTATCCTCTTTCTGTAATTTGATTTCCAGTATTACCATTCTGGGCCGCACCTAGGGAAATTTGCGCCCGAGGCCAAAATTATAATTTCCGGCCCCCCTCCCTCTATAAAAAAATTATATTTTATTAAATATTTATTCATTATTAATGCCGCCCCCCAAATCTCGAGCCCTTGGACTAATTTCAACGCCCCCTCCTCCTCAGATCAGACGACTAAATGAGATAAATATTAGATTTAAATTTTCCTTCTAATAACAAATACTTTCTCTCTATATATATTTCATATATGGACCCTGTTATGGAATGGTGTGTCAAAGACCAAACATCGAGTTTTGAGAAAATCAACAATAAAGTTTTTTGTTTACATTGGATTATATATAATTTTTGTTGTCAATTGTGCAAGTAACATTAAATATAAATTTTTTTAGGACATATTTTATAAAAAATACTATTAATTAAAGCATTTGAAACAATATTCCGTGCTTAACTCAATTTTGAATTTTTTTTGGTCTTTGACACACTAATGCATAACAGGGTCCATATAGGGTAAGAGAAAGTAAAAAATATTTAATATTATTTTTAGATAAGTTTGTTATTTTTTGTCTTCACTACAATGAATAATACAATTGTTTTTGTAAAAATATAAACCTTGCCGGCGCCCCCCCCCCCCGGTCCTCCCCTTGTTGTCTTTATCTTAAAAAGTAGAAAAATTTTATTTACGTCAAAATTACTTAAAATTGTTTAATAAATTGCATGCCTTAGAATCAATATTGCCCTGTGTTGTCTATCCTTTTATCGTTGTAATTATTTTCAAATTTTGATTTTAGACAAATTCAATCTGAGATTGGCCAACAGAAGATTCGTATAGAGACATTAAGGAAAATGCACGGAGCGTCTCCATCGGCCGGGACCCAATTGCCTCGTCTGATGACCATCGAACAAAAAGAGACCGAAACGAAAACTTCGATTAAAAAGCCCATGTCACGTTTGCCTCTGGCTGGCAAATATTCAAGGAAATAATAAAAATATTTATATTTACTATACAATTTTAGCTTTAATTAATGAGCTTGAGGAATGGGAAAAAATTTGTGGCTACAAACTCAATGTCTATTTCATGGTCTAATTAATAATATTTATTTATTTATTTTTTTGTCTTCTCTGCTGCTCCTCAAACATATAACAAAGAGTATTTTATAAATTATATTATACCGATGGCTCCCGAGATGGGTACAACACGAGGTCACCCATCCGAGTTTCGCCGCGCTTACCTTTGCTTAACTGGACCATTTTGGTGACTGTTACTCTAATGCGTTGCCAGCCCCCGGCCCCATTTATTTAATTGAAGTGGATAAAAAATACAATGATCGTAACGAGTTACTTTGTTTTGATATTTTGTTTTTAAGCAACTCTTTTTACTTTTTACTTTCTCTTACCTATGTATATATGTTAATATATAGAGCATACAGCATCATTTTATATATTTTACAAAAATAAAAAAAAAAGTGCAGGAGGTGGATTTGAACTCGCGTCGTTTGGTTACCTGAGATTGGAAAAAAATGTTGAATGCTTGATGACGAATTAGCCACTTGAGCCACGCTTTACTTAATTGATTTAGGGAAATATAAGCCATATAAGAAACATGAAATAAAAGAAGTATTAAAAAAATGTTAATATTCCACATATGATATATCATTTTTCATTACTTTTTATGCGGATTAATAATTTATAATCTAAATGTCAATAGAATGCTTAGTTTTCAAATAATTCAAATGGCAAACGTCAGATTGTTTATGCCTTAATGTAATTAAACCAAAAACTCTATCTAATATATGATACATGTCATTAATTCTTGAATTCCCCCTGATTCCAGAGAACTAAAGCCCTTTTAATTATATGATCTAATTTGGGAGTTATTGGCGATCAAAGTTAAGTTTATTTTCGATCTTAATGACATCAACACTCAATTCTATTGTATTATCGAAAAAGTTTATTTAGCATTGTCTGATTAAAACCAAATTTTTACCAGAGATTTATAATTAATAAATGAGTTTTTTTCTAAAGTTTCATTGAGATTGGTAAAGAAATAAATAAAATATTGACTAATTTGTAAATTGAGTTTTAGAATTCGGGATCCCGAATGAGTAAAGAGGGCGGATCTATGAACCGGGTCTGGCTTTGCAACGGGGATTCCGAATTCTAAAATTCAATTTACAAAATAGTCAATATTTTATTTATTTCTTTACCAATCTCAATGAAACTTTAGAAAAAAACTCATTTATTAATTATAAATCTCTGGTAAAAATTTGGTTTTAATCAGACAATGCTAAATAAGCTTTTTCGATAATAATAGAATTGACTGTTTTGATGTCATTAAGGTCGAAAATAGGCATAACTTTGATCGCCAATAACTCCCAAATTAGATCATATAATTAAAAGGGCTTAAGTTCTCTGGAATCAGGGGGAATTCAAGAATTAATGACATGTATCATATATTAGATAGAATTTTTGGTTTAATTACAACAAGGCATAAACAATCTGACGTTTGCCATTTGAATTATTTGAAAACTAAGCATTCATTCTATTGACATTTAGATTATAAATTATTAATCCGCATAAAAAGTAATGAAAAATGATATATCATATGTGGAATATTAACATTTTTTTAATACTTCTTCTATTTCATGTTTCTTATATGGCTTATTTTCCCCTAAAGTAATTAATTAAAATTTGGCTCGAGCTGTTAATTCGTCCTCATATTTTTTTTCCAACCTCAGGTAACCAAACTTCGCGAGTTCAAATCCACCTCCTGCACTTTTTTTTTTAAAATCTTATTATCAATTTCCTTTTATTTTTAATGCTAACTTATAATTTCATTTATCTGTCATTATAACTAGAGAAAGAGATTACTGATGTACTTTTTCAGTTTTTATCGATTTTCTCAACTTCGCTCCAAAGATTATTTTTTTAAATTCATAAATCAATTATTTTTTAGATGCTCTTTAAAATGTATATTCTCATTTTGCAATTGAAAAACTCTGAAGACCACTTTACTCTTGTATTTCATAGGAAAGATAGGGAAAATGGTTGCCATGGTAACAAAATATAAATATTTTCTCATGTTTCTAGATTTTACATCTTGAATTCTAATATATCGGCGGAAATTAAATATATGTCGACACAAAAAATCTGGTGTGATAAGCACAGAACACAACTGTCGATTACCGAAGGTAAGAGAAAGTTGTGTGCTGTGCGACCAGGCACTAAACTTGTAAAAAATTAAAAAATTAATTTGGCTAAATTTGAGATACCTATTTGTAAGTAAATTTTGAGAAAAAAGTTTGTCCCCTCCCCCACCTACAAAAAAAAAAAGTTAAAATGACTTGTCGCCGGGAGTCGAACTACGGATCCATCGATTTGTGCTCAGGGTGCCCTAACCACCAGACCACAGCACGGCATTCGGTTATTTGAATTCAATTCAATTTTATTCATCGGGAGAAATAGACTCAAATTTGAAGCCACAAATCTGAGTGAATTCAAATAAGCGAATGCCGTGCTGTGGTCCAGTGGTTAGGGCACTCTGATTACAAAATGGTTTTATGTTCAAAAACAAATTAAAAAAAAAAACTCCTTGACGAATTTTGCTATATGGTTAAGAATAAACTTTTTTGGATTTTGTTTTATATTTGTGATTGCTGTGTGATATGTGTTTTCATCTTAATTGACACTTCCATATATACACTTTGTATAGGGAAGAAAATAAACAAATAAAATGAAAAACAGACGATACAAAAAATGACAATACACAAATGAAGAAAAAAAAAAAAACAAGAAGTTTGGAGCAAGTGTCTGCCAATGGCTGACTTTTTATTTTTTCTTTTTTTTTGGAGTTTACATCTTAATAGGTCTCACTAAGCATCTAGCTTTTTGTAAGAAGAATCTATCTAATGAGATCCCACTCGATTATGAATCTTCTTAGGTTTGAAATAAGCCAGTTGAACAACGACCAGGATTCTTAAATCAAGCTGCCTGTCTATTTTAAATTATTAACATTTTTATTTAACTAAAATATTAGCTTTTTTATTGCTCTGTTAATTGTGCTTCATCTTCACCTACTCCTCTTCTCTCTGTTTCTTTTATATATATATATTTATTTTATTTTATTGTATGTTATTGCTTTGAGTTGCCATTGAATATCATCAATTATATTTAATTCATCTTCTCGTGTGATTTCACTCTTTCTTGAAAATTCTCTTGAACTGTTGAAATTTTTGTTTTTGTCTCATCATTTGATGATCCAAGAAAATAATCCCTTAAAAAATAAATAATTTTTTTTTTTTAATTTTGAAAAGTCAGTCTTATGTCATAAACATACCTGTTATTATAACCAAAATGGGAGAGTAT
The DNA here is from genome assembly GCA_023213315.1 of Euborellia annulipes. Taxonomy (NCBI): domain Eukaryota; kingdom Metazoa; phylum Arthropoda; class Insecta; order Dermaptera; family Anisolabididae; genus Euborellia; species Euborellia annulipes. Next base: position 32,700 of record JAKCPI010001452.1, read on the forward strand.
AAAAAATCCCCCCAACATTAGAGGAAAAGCAAATTTTTTATATTTATTTGCCATTTTAAATGAAAAAAATAAAATAAAATAAATAATTTAATCTCAATTTAATAAAATGTTAATGAGAATATTTACATGTGAGTATATAAAAAATGAATCAGCTGATCCCTGAAGGTAGCTTCTATAAACAGATCGAAAGTGAAGTTAGCACCTATTTAGTTAATTGTGAAAGGATTTAAAATTTAAATAAAAAATTAAATCTATTAATATTATAGAAATTTATTTTAAGATTATTTTAAATATTTAATCGTTCATGAGTGAATATCAAGGTGAGGCTTTTGAATAAATAAAAATTAAATCGATAATTAGTTTGCCCAAATCTCCACGAGATGGAAGTATTAAGCACGAGAGGAATGCAGAAGGCGTAATTGACTAGTGCTACTCTCTCGCGGAGAGATGATGAAAATAGTAACGAGAGAAACCGTCCAAGAAGCGGTGATTTTTTATTTACTTTTTAATTAAAAAAAAAAAAAAAACTAACCAATAAATATTCATAACAATTTTCTTTAATTGATAAAAAAAAAACAATGTTAAAAGATTTCCTGCTAATAATAATAATAATAATAATTTTATATTTGGTCCCTCATGTGCGATGCGTATTTCAAGAGATTTCAGTGCCAAGTGATTATGATAAAAACTATCCACGTATAACTCCAGGTAAATTTTATTTTAACTTGAAAACAAAAAAACAATTTTAAACTGTATCAATGATTAGACTCTATAGTTGAACAAAATTATGATTTAAGACATCGAACTCAGGATCTCCTGGCTGGAGACGGCATAGGCGTAGCCACGGGGGGGGGGTTTGGGGGTTCAAACCCTAAAACTAAATCGCACATTTATCATATCACATCCCATATGACATTATTCACATTCAGATTGTAATTTTCTTTTCTTTTTTTAGGTGAACAATTAACAATTCGCATATGGGTGATTTTGTTTGAAAGTTTCAAAGTCCTTTTAAAGGATTCGGTAAAAATGAAAAGATGATAATGAAGAGAGGAGGAAGAAGGAGGTCTCTTTATTTATTCATATTTTTTACTTTTTTGAATTTACGATGGATACTACAAGGTCAAATTCATTTATAATTTATTTCGATTAATTTAATAGAGAATAAAAAAAAGAATTTAAAGTACAATTCCTTTGCAAGTTGAATTCCTATAAAGGTGCGATGACACCGGGACTCGACTTGCGTTTACTGACTAGGGTTCTAACCGAGCCGGAGGGTTAATTGTTTTTGATTTTTTAAAAATATTATATTGTATTCAGAGCCGGCTCTAGGATTTTGGCGCTCCGATTCAGAACAGTAATTGACGCCTTACAACCAGGGGCGTATATAGAAATTTTTTTCGGGGGGGGGGGGCTGAACTCAAAAGATTTTTTTTAAAGAAACGAAATTTTGGCCGCCCTTCAAAAAATTTTTTTCTTTCGCGGAACCTAAGTTTTCCGCCGTGCGGAAAATTGTTTTCCTGTATTGCGTAAATTATGGCTCCTTATACGGAAGCGCCCCGATGCGACGCATCCTGTGCTTACACGTAGAGCCGGCCCTGATTGTATTCTCCCCAAGGGAGTGTTTCGGGGGGGGGTAATCTGGTGTGACTGGTCGCACAACACACAATTTTTTCTTAATTTCGATAATTTAAAGGCTCACTCGGTACTTGTTTGCCAGAATATAAATACAAATCAAATTTTTAAGTATTAATATTTAAAATTTTACATTAAAAATAAATTTTTTTTTCGGAAAAAAGTTTTTTTTTTTTTAAATCTCGGGAGGGATAATTACCCTTTTACCCCCCCCCCCCCTTGTATCCGCCCTTGATTCTCCCATATTTTAAAAAGGTAAATAAAAAATATTTCTTATTTACGCCAATTATGAAAAACTTAGTGTATTGAGATTGCATTTTTTATGCCTTTTTTTGAGTTTTTATTCTTTTTTTCCCCTTCGTGCTTATTAGAACTTATTTTACGAAAATTTTTTATATAATTTTTGAAAATAATTCAAAATATTATTCAGTAAAAGCGTTCATGTAAAGCAAATCCTTCGGCAACTGCGTAAATCGCGCCTTCCCTACTCTGACTCGGGCGACGGACCTTCTCAGGGGGGGGTCAATCTGGCAGAACTGTCCGCACACTTTCGCCAATTTAAAGTTCCATTCTGTAATTGTTTTCCAGGATATAGGCCAATATACAAATAAAATTTTTAAGTATTAATTTTTAAAATTTTATATTAAAATTAATTACATCCGTTACCCACTTTGTATCCGCCTTTGGTATGAGTAGAAATTGCTTATGAGATGCGTTTTTTTTTTTCTTTAATTTTATGCTTATTGAACAACTTTTTACTTTCTCTTTCCTGTATACTGTATATGTAAATATATATAGAGAGAAAGTATTAAGATTCATCTGCAGCTAAGTTTATTTCGTTTATTTAGCGCTTCAAGCCGACGTTTCGGTCAGATATACGACCATCATCAGGGCTGAAGCGTGTCAACAAAATTCCTCAAAATGTCGAATGGCACAATTGTGTAAAATAGCTTATATTTTGCCATTTTATAAGGACCAACAAGCTATGCGAGTCAAGTTTAGAATCTAAATGGCACATTTGACATTTTGAGGAATTTTGTTGACACGCTGATGATGGTCGTATATCTGACCGAAACGTCGGCTTAAAGCGCTAAAAAACAAATAAACTTAGCTGCAGATGCTCTTTTCTTTCTTCCTTACTACAAGATCTACTCAGCTATCCACCACCTCACTCTAATAGTAAGATTCATGTCAAAAATTCGATGTCGAGATTTTGATGGATCTTCACGTTTTGAGGTCCCCTGAATCCAAAAAAGTGGTTTTCGCGACATGGTCTGTCTGTCTGTCCTGTGTGTGTGTGTGTCTGTGAACAAAATATCTCAAAAATGAAAAGAGCTACGAGGTTGAAATTTTATATTTAAGTTAGGCACCCCCATGGGACGTGACACGAAGCTTTTGAACAAAATCGACCAAAGAGTACTAGTACTTTACTGATGCACTTTTTCCAGTTTTTTTTTCGATTTTCTCTAAATTTGCTACAACAATTTTGATTAAAATTCAAAAATCAATTATGCCCTCGGGGCTTGGTGCAGGGGTTAGCGTGCTAACCTCGTGTACCAAAATTCGCGGGTTCGGATCCCAGGCAGTCCGATGATTTTATTTAAGCCATTTGGATACCAAATGACTTGAATAGAAATGCCTGGACCAATAGATATATTAATAATTAACGGTTATCGTCAAATTAAATTGCCGAAAATACTGTGTGAATGAGAAAAAAGTGTGAGTGTTTAAAATAAAATAAAAAAATCAATTATTTTTTAGATGCTCTTTCAAATGTAGGCCTATATTCCCCCCTCCCCACAAATCTTTTGCTTTTTAAACGAATTTGACCTTCTCAATCCTCGTTTCTTTATTATTCTTATTATTATTATTATTATTTAAAGAATATCTGATTGAATTTTGTTTGTTTTTAAGACGGTGAAAATGGATAGTGTGATTGGGCATATCTGGGAAGATCAATCTATCACTTTTTCCGGCAAAAGCCCGCCCGAGTCGGGCTCATTACTCTCAAAAAAGAGTGTGAATAAAATATGGCAACCGCTCATTTATATGGAGGGTGTTCAGAATTTCCGTGACACCTCCCATACTCTCGGCTCCGTTGATTGGGTCGTCATTTTCCCTAATAAAACTCTGGAGAGATCAAAACGGTCGGTATCCATCCATCTTGCCTTCCCTTGCGCTTTTTTTTTTTGCTAAAAATAATTTCTTTTATTTTCATCTAGGGATATATTAACTGTTTATTGTGATACATCCTTTGCACTCTATCCATTAGATATTCAACATTGTAAATTGGAATTTTCTCAACGTAAGTATTTTATACACTAGCCTAACTGCTCTACTAAATTATGTCCCAGAATTCTTTAGACAACTCGTTTCAGACAATTAAGGGGGTGTAGGAGCGGCGCGCCGCTACATTTTGTTTATTTTTATGTATTTTACGGCCCTTTCAAATCCTTTTACTAATAAAAATCATGGTATTTTACCCATTGGGCAACTTAGAAGAAAGAGGGGGGGGAAAAAGGGGGGAGGGGTGAGGAAGCTCAAGAAGCTAGAAATAAGCAATTCTGAAAAAACTTTAGTCGTTAAAACCTCGAGAATTGCTACAAACGAGGACATTCTTCATTCACTTCTTGTGTCTTCAGATCCTTTTATTTCTAATTTCAGAACTATTTACCCCAAAAAAATGAAAAATTTTCCAAAAGATGTTATTATTATGCTAAAGGCCCCTTCTTGTAGTCCAATAGAAAATAATAATTCCTCTACAAGTGAAAGTATTTCGGATGAATAATTTTTTAGTAAAGGATTATTTCAGTTTTAATAAAAATAGTTTAAAAAAGTTAATGAACATAATTCTAAGTAGATATAAGGTTGAGTGGCTGTAGATATAGTTGATACAGGACCAAGGGAGTTGGCAGCCAATAAGTGAGCCTCTATATTAAATAAAAACTCTCAAGTGTTGAGACGTTTCGGCTTTATTCTGCTAATGCCATCATCAGTCAATTAGAGAGTATAAGTGTATAGAGTTGTTATATTAAATATTTCTTTTATACATTATGTGGTATATAAATAATTACAATTTGTATGCTTCCAGTCATTCAATACGTGTGTATTCGCTTAAGTAACAGTTTGCAAACTGTATTCGCTTAAGTAACAGTTTGCAAACTGTTACTTAAGCGAATCACACGTATTGAATGACTGGAAGCATACAAATTGTAATTATTTATATACCACATAATGTATATAAAGAAATATTTAATATAACAACTCTATACACTTATACTCTCTAATTGACTGATGATGGCATTAGAAGAATAAAGCCGAAACGTCTCAACACTTGAGTTTTTATTTAATATAGAGGCTCGCTATGGTGGCAACTCTGGTAATGTATCAATAATTCTAAGTACTTATTAAATTGTTAGTTTCGATTTAAAAACAAAAATATTGGACTGTAACCAATAAAAAATTTTTTTTTATTGTTCCATTTGTTTTTGGATCTCATGCGTTATCCCAAATATTCGATTAAAGATAATAATATTATTTGAATTTTGTATTTTTATATTGTTTTATACTCAAACTATATGTTCTTAAAGACTTAAAACAAAAAAATGTTCATCTTCAAATTTCAGTCGAAATTCCGGCCCTCTTTGGCGGGCGGCCACGCAGCTAGTACGATCAAAATATC
>JAKCPI010001454.1:0-11869 GCA_023213315.1 Euborellia annulipes
TTATCCTCTGAACATACTTATGATCAGGGGCCCACTAACTTGCGAGTACGTGGATGGCGACCACAAACTACCCGAGCTGTGACTGGGAGTCCCTTATCTTCTTAACATGTCTTCCTTTATATATTTTCAACTGGAGTCAGGATCGACCTGTTCCTATTTATTACGGGTGCCAAAAACCCATTCACCGACGACCCAGCACTACGCGAATAAGGCTAGGAAAGAAGAAGGGAGATTCTCTGAATATACTTCTGTGTTTTTAAGAAAGACCAGGTTTTTGACAACTTAATATATTTGCCAGTCTTCTAAAATTATTTCTATCTTATATTTTTAAATTAAAGAATATATATGTGTAGAATATCGATGGTTTGGCCAATTGAGTTAACACTCAAAATTTCAATTTTGCGTTTCTATTTCTACTATTCAAAAAGGCAACACCCACAAAAATTCACAATCTAATATACAGGGTGCCCGAAATAGTAGGTACCTAGAAAGGAGATGATTCTACATGAAAAAAAAGACTTTTTTCCTATAAACTTAATATGCCCCAGATGTCGTTTTCAAGATACGAAAGTTATAGTTGATTTTTTTTTGTTTGTTTTTTGCAATATCTCAAACGTTCTAGCATTATTATCTCAAACGGTTCTCGAGATATTAGCAAAAAAAAAAAAAAAAAATCAACTTTGACCCCTGTATCTTGAAAACGAAGCGTATGGGCATATTTAGTTTATAGGAAAAAAAAGTCTTATTTTTCATGTTGAATCATCTCCTTTTTCTAGGTACCTGTTATTTCCGAGCACCCTGTATAAAAAAAACTTGATTAAAATAATACCAAATTGCAAAATTTATTCAATATTTCAGCAAATACCGGTAATCGTAATCATTAAGAAAAAGAAAAACTTTTGAAACAGTGGTTAAAATAAGTTGGTTACATTTTTTCGAGTCTCTTGTTTTGCCTCTTGGCTAAAAACCCATCGATATATTCAAGAGAAAAGTTGTTCCAAGAGCTTAACTAATTGTTTACTCATTGAATTAAAGAAGACACTTGACATCTTCAGTTCAACACAAAGGTGGATGGCCGATAAAGCATTTCTAAATTAATTACTTACTAGTTCTAGTGAATTTTAAATATTTTCTTTAATACTCTGCCCTGACTAATAAAATAGGAAACTGAATAGTATAGAAGATATTTTTTTTAACTAAGGCTGTAGACTTTGAATCGGGTATAGGAAACTTTGCAGCCAAGGAATTAAATAAAAAAACTTTTATTTAATTATTAACCGTGGACGGTTAATAACACATATACCCCTTGAAGAATTGGAATTAATTTTATAAATATCTATAAAATTAACCTAATTGGTATAAAAATTCTGAATATCTTAAATTGAACAAATAATATAAAAATCTCCACCTTCATTACATTGAGAAGCAAATGATGACGATAATTTTTTATCTTATTGTTAGATCTTTAAAATTCTTTTGCTGAAGCATTATGTAAATGAGAAATAAAAGTTTTATCCCCTGCAATCATTTCAATCAAGGTCGTCTGTTGTTAGAGATTTTGGAGCGGAGCTAACCTTGACCTGAAAGGCATCACACCAATTTTCTCACTAATTAAATTATTACTTCATCACACTAAATCGGTACCGACACAATATTTTGGAATTCATCTTCAAGAACATTTTTTTATTTCTCAACTCTCCCTCAGACCATCCACACATTTTGCTTTAGTCTTCAGACTTTGATAAATCAGCTTTGATAATTACATAGAAATTTAAATTGAATGATTTTTTTTTAAAGTAACTTATTCATCGTTATTCTTTTTATAATTTTAAAAGAGCTAATGGTCCATGAAGAGAGATTGACTCTCTCTTCTTTTAGCACGTGTCCCTTCTTTTAATTCTCATGCTCGTATTTTCTTTCTCTCTCTCTCATCTCACCTTTTTGCTCCGATGCACTTTCATTAACATTTATTTAATCACACAGACATGGTGATTTACACTCACATGTTTAAAGAAACATCCGGAAATATAAATTTTAACAGTTGATTGATTTTAAAATTTTATAATGTGGAACTTTTGATAAAAAAAAATATTTTTTAATCTTAAATAAAACGACCTAAGTCTACCACAGATAAATCATCCTAATTATATAAGAGCATCTCACTCAAGGGCGGATACAGGGGAGGGGGTAAAGGGGGTAATTACCCATTTTTAATGTAAAATTTTAAAAATTAATACTTAAAAATTTGATTTGTATTTATATTCTGGCAAACAAGTACAGATTGCGCCTTTAAATTACCGAAATTAAGAAAAAAATAGTGTGCTGTGCGACGAGTCATACCAGATTACCCCCCCCCCCCGAGAAACACCTCTGGATCCGCCCTTGATCTCACTATTCAATTCTTTTTCTTTATTTTCATTCGAAAGGGAAGCTGAAATTCACGATTCTTTCAAACTTGTTTAAATTTTGGGATCTAATGTTTTTTAAAAAGTTATTTTATTTGGCATTTATTAAATAGTGTATTTACAAAATTCTGAAAGAGGTTCACTTTAAATAAACATTATAACTTCACTCGCTGTGAGTTGTAATTCAAGTCAATTTAATTTGAATAAAAACTCGTCTGAATCAGCATACGAATAAATGAAATCTGATGAGTAGGCCTTCGTGGATGAATCCCCTAATTTAGCTAAGACTGTTATTTCTTCTGGATTGTTACCTTACAGTCTTCTATATTAAATTATTTTATTTTTTAATCCTTACAGTCTTTGGCTTCTATTTCTATACATATATTTTTTTTAACCTTTTGGTTCTTTATTCAAGAGAAATTAACTAATTTTATTCAAAATATGTAAATTATTTTAATAAAAAAAGACGGCACCCATATTGGGCAATAAAATTTAATTTCGCTTAGTTTAAAATTGCCGGAGGGCTTCATGCAAAATCTTTAAAATTAGAAAGTATTTTGATTAATCATTAAGTCCCAAAGGTGCAAGAAGCTAAAAAGATTTCATCCATGAAATGATTCATTTGAGTTTGTCCTATTAGTTTTCACCCAGAAAAAGGGAATGGAAGAGAAATTTCCATTTAATTCTCTCATTTCAATAGCTTCTTATTTATGTTATAAATATATAATCAAAACAAGTATATCGTCTTGGGATTTCGAGATCCAGATACTCATTAACATTTTTTTAATTTGAATTTAAATAAATAAAAAAAATATAGAATGGGTGAATTAAAAAATTAATATATATTCATTTAGGAAAAAAAGATGCTCAATTCTCTTCACGATTCTTTCAAACTTGTCTAAATTTTAGGATCTAATGTTTTTTAAAAAGTTATTTTATTTCTCATTAGCAAAGCAATGAAGTTATTTTTTTTTTATTTATATTTTCGTCTCTATATCTTGTTCAACCTGTCTGCAATAAATATAATAAGTGATTCAATATTTATTCTATTTTTTGCTTGACTCATTCATTCCTCGAGATCATCATTATATCATCGTCCTTAGTTGGTTAGAGCCATGTCAAAGGTGCACCATTCGATGACACTCACATAAATTTGCATATTAAAAACTTTTTATTAAAAAATAAAAAAAACTATTTATAGTCTTTAAAAACTCAAAAAGAGACACTCCAAAGCTTATAACAACTTAAGTCTCCATATCTAAGAAGCTTCAAGGGTCCGTAGTTCAATTCTCATAAAATGCATAAATTATATTGGCTACCAATTAGTTTAAATTTTTTGGACAGTGGGACAAGTCAAAAATTCTATTTTCATTTTTTACTTCCATTGGCATTTCACAAAGAGAATATCACAACTATATTCTTTTATTTATATAGGCATACTTTGGGAATATACACTTTAACATACAGAAGGAGAAACACAAAAAAGAAACCATTGGAAGTAAAGGAAAATCAAATTTTCGAGGATTTTATGTTTATGGGATATTTATCAATTTTTCTAGGATCTGAGAATTCATATATATATATATATATATATATATATATAGGCCTAGGTAATTTGTCAGCAATTTTCAAAATTATTTACTAATTTCCATAGATTCTATTGATAAAATCGCAAGTGATGACTTCCCCCCCAGAAGCTATCTACCCTTTAGACAGCGCAGCGTTGCGGTTGCCTACTCTCAAGTTTCTAGGCGTTACGATCAGTTTATTAGATTTAATTAAAAATTGTTATTAATTGTTATTTTTATTTTAGATATAAACTAAAAATATTTCTTTATGCTATAATAACATTTTAAACTCCGAAATATTTATAATCCAATTGTTTAAATTTGGATTAATTACGCTCTAAGTTTATTTAAATCTTAAAACTCTCTTTTTTCCAAGTCGGTCCATTATGATGTGTAAATTGACAATTCTAGCTTACATCTTAGGTGCTTGCCAATCCCATACTACGGGGTCGGTATTATTTATATACTATGATTTATGTATATGAATATATTTAGTCAAATAATATAAACTCTTGATTAAATAAATAAATCGAATGAGAGCAAGTACAGGTCCAGCAAATAAAGAGAGCCTTTGGTTGCCAAATGCCGAAAAGGAGACGTTTCGGACAAAATTTTATTTGTCCATCCTCACTCCTTGTAGGCTTATAAACTAATTAGGCACAAAGTTGTCATTGTTGTTGCGGCACAAATTTGTGTACATGAATATTTTTTTTTTAAAACAGGCGAGTGTCAATGTTTCGTGGGAGTCTATAAGATATGAATATCTTATAAAAATATTCATGTACACAAATTTGTCCCGCAACAACAATGACAACTTTGTGCCTAATTAGTTTATAAGCCTACAAAGAGTGAGGATGGACAAATAAAATTTTGTCCGAATCGTTTCCCATTCGGTATTTGGCATCCAAATGCTCTCTTTATTTGCTGCACCTGTACTTGTTCTCTTCATCAATAGCAACTTCTCTTCAGCTTATAAATAAATAAATTATAGACATAAAGTTACTTTTTTGTCGAAAAAATTAACCTCTCATATTAGTTCAATCGGATTGTTTTGATTTGAATGTACAGAATTTCTCTAATATTTATCCTAATTTAAGGATATAATACAATTGTTTCCTTAATGTCAATTCCTTATAATATAGTGAACCACATCCGCAATAATTAATATTTCATTTAGATGTTAAATCTTTCTAAAAAACCAGAAAGTAGATAGATGAGTCTTTGACACTTAGAATTTTTTTTTTTTTTTTAACACTCACACTTTTTTCCCAGAAAAATAGGCTTACAATAACATAATTCACAGCCACTCTCTTCTTATTTATATTTTTAATAATTTCTTAAATAAATCGTTTGTTCATTCCCAATGCGAAGATGAATAGCATTTTAATGAGGTAAAATCTATTCTTTGAAGCTATTATTAAAATATACTAAAAAAAACAACAACATATTATTAAGATAAAACATTTTAGCTTATTTTCATTTAATATTTTGGAAATGTCTATATTTCCCCAAAGTCATCTAATGATTCCACTCTTTGTACCTGTTAGACGTTTCTAATTACAAGGAATCCTCCCCCACTTCTTCAACTGTCCAACACCTGTTGTTCTGCTTTCAACCTTTCACAATCTCTTCGGCATCTTTTCATCTTCATTCCTCACCATCCCTATAATGTCTCAAATGCTCCAGATTTATCTCCCAAGTGATCATCATTAAACTTGAAATAAAAAAATATTTATTTTAATCTAACTTTCATATAAATTGTTATTGTGATACATGTATAAACTAGTTCAACTCATCCAATTTTTTTTTTTTTTTTTACTTTTTTGATTTTAATAATTATTTTTTTCTTACTATTTCTTATTTAGAATTATTATTATTGTTTTTTTTTTTTTTTTCAGAAAAATCTCTCGGAATGTATTGCGGCCATAGAAAAGCACGACATAGATGGCGAAAGTTTTTTGGTAATTATTTTCAAATTTATAACTACTATCGTATAGTGAAAATTATTTATTAATGTAATTAAAGTTTCTTTAATAATAATAACCATTACAATGAAACTTGATAAAAAAAAGGGATTCTCCTTTTTTACGCGACCTAGAGTTGAAAAAGTTGATTTGAATAAAAATAATTATTTTATTAGCTTTTTTACTTTTTCTCTTTAGGTATAATAAAATATTATATTCTTCAATCTCCACAAGCAGTGGTGTCATATAGCTGGAACGATCCGGAACGTTGTTCCGGATGCGAACCCGCGACCCTTAGTTTTTGAGGTTTATATAGATAAATTCCCTCTTTTCAATTTATAAGGAAAACAAAATTTCTCTTATTTTTTTTTATTAAAATTTAAAATTTATTTAATAAAAAAATTTTGTTTTCCTTATTTATAAATTGAAAATTCCATCTGCCTAAACCTGGAATCTGTGTGGAAGCTGAGATAAAATAAAAATTTATCCATCTCGTAACAATATGATTCGCATGACAGTTAACTATGAAAAATTCTATTCTTCTCAAATAATATTATATTATATTAATACACGATTATAATTCGAAATTATAACAACGTTCACATTTATTTAACCAATGCTGGCCCGATGAAGTCACAAGAGACGAAATCGATCGCCAAAAGATTTAATTAATAAAAAAGATAATATTCACATATGCTGTTTTAATCTTCACCTACTTAATATGATTCAATTCCGAAAATAATCATTTGGGTCCGACCGAAACAAGATTTTCAGCCGAAACAGTAACCAAAACAGAACCTTCTTTTCTTAAAATTTCCCTTACAAAATTCATTTTACTTTTCTTTTTTTTTAATAAATTTTCCCTCGTGACTCAATCACTCCATTTTTCCCTCTTGCGAAAATCATTTGACTTTTTTTTTGTGTACGAGTATCATCCCATCTTTTCAAACTCAGATTTCGACTGCTTTTTAGACGAAACCAGTATTTTTTGGCCGAAATCGTAACCGAAACTTCGGTGGGTTTCTAATAATCAATCTTAAATAGTTTGTGAATCCACAGATAACGATTTTTTTCTATGTTCACTTATATACATTAGGATCTCCAACTTATTTTGAAATTAAGAATTTATCTTATTACATCAGTTATCCATTATTCATAGTTAATTTTCTTTTTTCCCATTGTGAATATTTCTCAGAGAGGATTATCCAATCCTAAATAATAGACTGTGGACTACTGACTGATGCTAATTTTTCTCCCACGCAATGTTGCAGACTCTCACGGAAGGCCGTCTTGCTCTATGGAAGCGGGATATCAAGACGGACATTCGCCGGTAAGAACGCATCCACCCACATCATTACATAACCGATTTATTCATTCATTATTTATTTCTTCTATTTTCATGGTTCTTTAGTACCTGAATAAAGACATTTATTTATTAATCTCTTATAAGAATTAATTTCATTCTTAATGAAATCCTTAAATAAAAAATGATCTAAAGCCTTCTTTCTACTCTTTATTAAACGTTTTAAAGATAAAAAGTTTTTCAAATAAGTAAAATCATGAAAATTTTCTAATCACTTGTACCTACACGATTTTAAAAACAGTTAAAAAAGAGATTATGAAAAATCTTTAATAATATCTATTTATATTTTTCTATAATTTGGCCTACTAGATGAAAGTTTTTTTTTTTTTCTTAAAAAAAGTCATTTTGGGTGCTGAGGCCATTTGACTTTATACATTTATTATGTGAATTATTAAATACAAATTATCGATGGCTTCCGGCGGGCGTTCAACGGCTTTGTTTTTCGGGGGCCACCTATCCCGATTTTCAGCACCGCTTGGCGTTACTTAACAACTTTGATCTTGGTGGCTGTTGTTCATTCTTCTTGCCAGATAGATGAAAGTTATCTTCTATCAAAAAAAAGTTCATCACGCATGAAACATACATGTATTTGGATAAATCTCATTAAACTGAAAGTGGAAGTTACTCTTCCCAGGAATTAAAAGTTGAATATTGTATTGCAGCAATCTTTTTATTCCCATTATAAGAAAATAAATCTTAAAACCCTGGGGCTTGTTTTGTTGATACTTTCATTATAAAACTAATTCATTTTTTTAGGGTACTAGAAATTTTCTTAAAATAATTTATAATTAATTAAATTTTAGATTTTGATTTAATTAATTTTTTTTTTTTTAATTTTTTAGGAAACTTTTAGAACTGGTGAATGATATGAACGTGAATCCCGATAGCTATGTCTCTTCTACGAAGCCACCCCTCGAGCCTAAACCTGCTGCTGTTGCTCTGAGTAAAAATCCTCGACTTCCAATTTCTGTATTTAAAGGAAAAAGTTCTGATAACACAAATGGAATTGAATCGGTTGGTACAAACTTTTTGAATAAGATTAAGATAAAATTTTAAAAAATGATCATATTTTTTTTGAAAAAGCTAATGTTTTCCAAAAACTATAATTATATATATCACTCTAGAGCAGGGCTTCTTAAAGCAGTCCCTAGGGGACTCTGAATTACCGGTAGAGGTCCGCGAAGAGTCGCAAATTCAACAAATAAATTATTTATTTAAGGTTCAGGAATTCTCAAATGAGCAACGCAGCTAGTCGTTTTTTCAATTTTTATTTAAATGCAATGTGCCAGGACCAACGTTTCGGTAGCATATAGGACCATCATCAGGGCTAAGCCATTGTCAATTTATTATTCCTCTTGGTCATATTGGCCAAAGAAATTATTAATAATGCAACAAAATCAATGACCAAATTATTAGATACAGTATGTTATTATGGACTGAGAGTGAGTGAGTGGCACTTTGCATTGAAATAAAAATTGAAAAAACGACTAGCTGCGTTGCTCATTTGAGAATTCCTGAACCTTAAATAAATCGTATTATCAGCTATACACCTCAATTAAAAATAAATTATTATTTCTAAATAAATTTAAATATTTGGATTATAATTATAAAATTTCGATAATACATTGAAATAAAAAATTGAGATTATGTTATTTGGTTTTTATTTCAAGCTTGAATGTCATACGATTGTTGGCTCGACATAATATCTAGATATTATCTAGTCTTACTAAAGAAATTTCAATTTCTCTCTCATATTGGCGAGGTTTTCACTGAACCAGGCGTGCCTTAATGTAACGGTAGCCTAGCCATCTCGAGAGTCGAATGACCCTGGTCCGAGTGTGGGATGCACCGACATGCCCAGTCAAAACAATCCTCTTTCATTCATTTCAAAATAATCATATCATATAATAATCTTATTTTAATTTATTCTTATATATCGCCTGCTGAGAATCATAGTGTCGAAAGTGCGAAATTCAACAATTCGAGTAAGGCTGAGCTGGGCGTACACGGTCGATTTTTGGTTGAGCGATAGTTTAGTCTATGGACATAAATGCATTAAAAAATCGAGTTGATCTGCAGTTATCGTGTGCGTAGCTACATTGAACTTAGTCCATCGACTAAACTATCACTCGACTAAAAATCGGCAGTATACGCCTAGCCTAAAGGCTTTTGAAAGTTTTATAAACATATACATTTAAATAGCAGATCAACAAATTAATAGGCCAAAATCAGTAGCAAAGAATATAAATATATTTTCGCCACTTTGGCACCCAAAAGAGAAGATGTTTTAACCAGCGGCGTAACTAGCCTTTGAGGGCAGGTGTGTGGGGGGGGTTCGTTCGACCTTTTTTTTTTTTATTAGGCCATACGAATCTCATTCTATCTTTTTTTTAGTATTCGAATCTCGTTCGTCCGACCTTTTTTTTTATTTTCTTCGGATTTGTGATATACAATGAATTTATTATGAAATTAAAAAAAAAAAAAAAAAAAAAACCGGAGATTTAGGTAAAAAGCCGTCTATATAGTATTTTTAATTTAAATTCCTTTTAAATAGTAGAATTCAAGTTGTAATACAGTATAATTTTAAAAGAAGACTATCAATTTTTTTAGACAATCTATGGGAAGAATATGATAAAATCACGGTCCATGGGCTATATCTTATATTGATTTTTTCACGTTTGGTAAGATTAACTCAAAAATTGAATTTTCGGACGTTCGCCACTATGATTCTCCACAGGTGATATATACCTATATAGATAGAGAGAGATAGAATGATGGTGGGGTACGATAATTATGGAATGAGATTTTCACTACACTATTCAAAGCAATAGCGAGGAGTTCAATATTATTTTAATTTTAACATTCTCTAATTTTATTCTTTAATAATTTTTTGTTCATTTAAGCTTAAAATAATATGATAAATTGTTGAGTTTGAAAGTTGTAGATATTCAATTAGAAGAGGACGGGAGCCTTCCCGGGACACAGCAGCCAAAAAAAAATAAAAAACTTTAGATCTTGTCGCTGACGTTTCGAGCGCTAGTCGCACTCATCTTCAGGGCAAGAAGCATTGTCAACATAAGTACAGGTGGATCGCTACTGTATATTAGTATCATGTATAAACATGTTTCATCATTATAAAAGTGTGCAATAAACAAAACTATTCAGCAAACCAACTAAGCGACCGAAACTGCATTAGAACAGCAAGCGACTAGCGCTCGAAACGTCTGCGACAGAATATAAAGTTTTTTATTTTACCTGGCTGCTGTCTCCGGGGAAGGCACCGGACCTCTCCTAATTGAAATAATATGTTTTAATTAAATATTCATCTTATCTTTTATTTTTAGCCAATTAAAAAAATTAGTATTGATGTTTCAAAATTGGATCCAGAAAAATTAGCAAAAGCTCTTAAAGAAAGAAATACTCTTCAAAAGAATGCTCGGGCTAATGATTCCATGGGATCCGTAGAAGAAATCAAAAAGAACTTTGCCACACCATCTGGAAATAATACTTTGAAAAAAAGACCTCCACCAAAAGTACCACAAAACGAGGACAATGAAGAAAGATTATATTTGAATTATACTCAAACTGTTGCTTCTTCATCTGGAAATGAAACTGTAAGAAACAATTAAAGAATTTATGAAAATTGATTGGATTTTAAAATCTCGACATTTTTTGATCCGTGTCTCAGAGCGAAGACATTAGCTTATCATGGCTGGGGTCCCGGGTTATTTTACTTTTCTCTTTACTTATATATGTTAATATATAATATATATAGAGATAAAATATTAGTTTCATGTTCGATGTCGAGATTTTGATAAATATACACGTTTTGAGGTCCCCTGAATCAAAAAAAGTGGTTTTCGCAACGAAAAGAGCTTTAGGAGGTTGAGATTTTATATTTAAGTTCGGTACTCCTTCCCTTCCAGAAGCGGGAAAATAATCTTTTAAACAAAATCGACCAAAAAGTACTAGTACATTCTGATGCACTTTTTCTTTTTTTCGATTTTCTCAAAATTCGCCCTAACGATTTCGATTAAAATTCATAAATCAATAATTTTTTATATTCTCTTTAAAATGTATATTCCCATTATTATTTGAAATTTTTATCGCGGCCCCCGTTTATTTTACCCGAGGTGCTTCCGTGCACGAAGATACACACCTCAAACCCAACCGGCCAAACTCTTTTGTGCTAGGGGAGGATGTCCTAGTTTGATGAGGGACTCCCTCAGCACCGGATATCCGAATATTTCTAAGACATTAAATAACACTTTTTCATAAGCGTATTTAAAAAATTATAACAATGATTAGTGTAAGTTTATGTAATTAATTAAAGATAAATCTATCATGATGATATACCTCACCCTAATGTTCCATAAAAGTAATATTTAGGTGAAAAGTTCAGAATGGCAGGTTTTTACAGCTATTAAATGTCTGAAATATTCTGAGAAAAAAACCCAATAAAGAATTTTCTCGTTACCAGAAAATATCTTTCACCTATCCGCATCCTTAAGATTTGGCACCCCATTTCTTTTTATTCTTTTTTTTTTTTTTATTTCACCCCTCAAGCCA
>JAKCPI010001457.1:0-50090 GCA_023213315.1 Euborellia annulipes
GCATTCTGATTTTTAGAAAAAATAAATATGATTGTGTACTTCTTTATATTAATGATTTACAGAGATTATTTTTCTTTTTAATCAGGCGTAGAAAATGGTATAAATTTTATATTTCTCCTAGAATTTAAGGGAATTTGAAAGCTAATTACGACTAAATAAATTATAAATAAATAACAAAAAGAAGAATAAGCTATAATTAAAACGAAGAGCTCGACTGAGGGTGTTTTGTTCCCAGCTTAAGAGTGGAGGAGGGTCCAAGACCAAGATGAATGAGAGAGAGTGGCTGTCTTAATACCTTAGGGGACTCAAGCAAATTATTTATTAATATTTTAATTAATGTCGCAAGGCTAGTGGGCAAAATGCAAAGGCGTTGAAGATTGTGAATTATAAACATGTTGGGTCGACGCTCTTCACTCAACAAACATAGATTAAACTAAAACTAAAGCAACAAACATCCGACTCACATCTCTTTCTCTCTCCCTTCGCTGTTTCCAGTTTGCGATTTCTCAGCGACACGAAGACACATATCCCACCACCCCTGGCTAATGGCCGACAAACGTTACCTAACATTTACAAGGATAATTTTCAACATAAAACCAACTAGGTACGTGCATGCATGCACACACCAACTTGGATGGTTTTCATTCCGCGCTAAAGGTTTATTATAATTCTTATGAGGTTATTATATTAATAATCGTATTATTCTCATTATTATTATTATAAGAACAAAGTCTAAATAAATAAGCTTTGGAAATGGTAATTGAGAAGGCTTTCAGGGCATAATTCTAAAATAAGCTTGATGTTAATATCGTTTCTAATTGATGATTAAAAAAAATATTTTTAAGACGATTAAAATTCTTATATGTTGGGATTGGGATTCATGATTATAAAGAAATGTTCAATTGGTCAACAATACTGATTTCTAGTATTATTGGTCATTTTAATAATGTGGGTGTTGTTTTTAATACTCAAAAAAGAGCGAACAATAGGGCCGGAATAACCCTTCTTAACCTCTCCCTCTCCCACAAGAAATAGAACGCTCAAAAAATATTATTTTATCAATTATCTAATCAACATTCAATGATATAAGTTTGAAATTAATAACAAAATATCTCAACATAAGTTTGTCCCATGGCCCTAGGGCTGCGCAAAATAATCGATTAATCGATAATTGACCGATTAATTTCCTTAAAAAATAATCGATTAATCGATTATTTCGACTATCTGGGGAAAAGATCGGATGAGACTTGTATCTAAAAAAAATAAAAAATAAAATAAATGGTCGTAAGATTTCCACGGAAGGGAAAAAATTTTCCACAGGGAGACAAAAATTTCGCTTTTGCTTTTTTTTTATTATTTAAATAATTTATTTTGAACAATGAACACCTGAATTAGTTAATGGACAAGTGATAGGAAAACAAAAATTAACAAAATTAGCAAAATAAAAATTAATTTAAAAATCTTTGCCATTTTTCTATTTTAATTTCTCTATTCGTTTCATCATTTTGAAATAGTTCAGATCAAAATGCATCTTGTTGGAGAGTTGGTTTTATAATATATCACATAATCAAAGCTATAACAATAGAAATCATAAGGTAGGTAGCTTATATTTTTAATGCCATGAGACACAAAAAAGAGACATGAATTAGTAATCAGTAGGGCTATATAGGGAGTAACTTCCGAGTTTGTGACTAATATAAACCTAGTTCGCATGTCTGCTTTATTCATTTGCTTTGAAAGTTACTCGAAATGTATGTAGTGGTTGCTAATTCACGCCAGTGATTAGTTTTTGTATAGCTGCGTGTCCCTAATTTTATACTTAAGACTTTTGATGTTGGGATATAGGCAGGCCTACAGTATTTTATGATGAAAAATTTCTCTTAAACCACCTGCAGCACTTGTTTTTTTTTTTTTTTTTTAATTTCAAAGTTTACTTTTTTAAAAATTATATATCTTTTCTTAAGAATAATTCAAAATTTATGATATCTAACTGATGATTCTGTTCTAGAGACTTGATCATATTCCACTATTAAAAGAATAATTACTAGAGATCGAATATTTAGGCAGTAAAAAACTTCTAAATATTCCAAATTTTGGTTCCTAAAAGAATGAAAATCAGTTATGGATTAAAATAAATTAAATAGGGGGTTGTTAATAACGATTACTAGGAATTCCGAGTTATTTGAGTTGTAACATTTGAACAAGACCACCGAACGCTTTGGAAAAATGATCCGTAAAAAACACCATAAAAATGCATAAATATATGCCATATAATATGCAGTAAAAATAATTAAAATATGCAATATAAATGAGAGGGTGAATGCAATTGTCGGAGGGAATTCCCCCTCCTTGTAGCTTTGTCACTGCGATTGTAGATACCTTTACCTGATTAAAAAAATAAAACAAATGTTAAAAATATACAACATTATTGACCAAATATGCAATATTGTATTTGAGCCAAGGTACCCCGGATAAGATTCGGATAAAAAAGACATTAATTTGAAATACATTGTAAGTAGACTAAACCATATAAGCTATTATTTGCATGATTTCCTATACATCCATATCCATATTTATTTTTATTTTTCATCCTATTTTATAAATTAAAAAAATACTTTACTTCTTCTTTGATCTTTTATTTTATAAAAATATATATAGTATAATATTCTTTTACTTTCTCTTACCTCTATATATGTTAATATATATGAGAGAGAGAAAGTATTGGATTCATGTCAAAAATTCGATGTCGAGATTTTGATAGATCTTCACGTTTTGAGGTCCCCTGAATCCAAAAAGTGGTTTTCGCGACATGGTCTGTCTGTCTGTCTGTGTGTGTGTCTGTGTGTGTGTGTGTGTGTCTGTGTTCACTTTTAAGCATGAAGGAATTGAGCTATGAGGTTGAAATTTGATATTTAAGTTAGGCACCTTCCGGGACCGGAAAAATAAGCTTTTAATCAAAATCGGCCAAAGAGTACTAGTACTTTACTGATGTACTTTTTCAGTTTTTTTCGATTTTCTCAAATTCACTCTAACGATTTTGATTAAAATTCAAAAATCAATTACTTTTTAGATGCTCTTTCAAATGTATATTCTCGTTTTGCCCTCAAAATTGTTTGAAGCACACTTTACTCTGTGCTTCATAGGAAAGATAGGAGAAATGGTTGCCATGGTTACAAAATATAAATATTTTCCCATACTTATAAATTTTACATCTGAATTCAAATATTCCCTACTGCCGGGAACTAAATACATGTCGACACAAAAAATCTGGTGTGACAAGCACAGTACACAACTTTCGATTACCGAAGGTAAGAGAAAGTTGTGTGCTGTGCGCCAGTCACACCAGATTTTTTTATTAGAGATCTCAACCAGTTTGTTATATTACAAAGGTAAATTGAATATTGTTCATTTTTAAATTTGTTTTACTTCCTTTCTCAGCAAGCCTTAGGCCAAATGTGAATTAATTTACAAATATTCCCATTTTTTTTTTTTACTTTCTCTTACCCTATACTGTATATGAAATATATAGAGAGAGAAAGTATTGGTTTCATGTCAAAAATTCGATGTCGAGATTTTGATGAATATACATGTTTTGAGGTCCCCTGAGTCCAAAAAAAGTGGGTCCCGCAAATTGGTCTGTGTGGCGTGTGTGTGTGGACATTTTTGACCATGAAGGAAATGAGCTAGGAGGTTGAAATTTTATATTTAAGTTAGGCACCTTCCGAACTCGTGTAAATAAGCTTTTAAACAAAATCGGCCAAAAAGTAGTAGGACTTTACTGATGAACTTTTACTTTTTTCAGTTTTTTTTTTCCGATTTTCTCAAAATTCGCTGTAACGATTTCGAATGGACCGTACTGTCGGGAACTAAATTCATGCCGGCACAAAAAAAGGGGGGGGGAGGGGGGGGGGACTAGAAAATCGTCAAAAAAGGCGTTACGTGATATGTGGCGAACGTAAAATGGGATTTAAAATATTAATAGAGAAATAAAAATATTTTGCTGCTGCAGTTTTTTTTTTTTTATCAAGGGTAATAAATTTAAGAAAAATGCAAATTACACAGACAGACACACACACAAAGAGTTTTTTAATATAAGACTGGTCGCACAGTACACAACTTTCGATTACCGAAGGTAAGTGATTGGCATTGGCAATGGGTCCATGTCGAAAATTCGATGTCGAGATTTTGATGGATATACAAGTTTTGAGGTCCCCTGAAGGGAATTAATAAACCCGCTTTTTATGTAGTCGTAGTCAGGGCCGGATCTAGGGGGGGGGGGGCAGTGGGTGCATTTGCCCCGGGCGGCAGATATCAGGGGGCGGCAATTAAAGAAAGATTTACTAAAAAAAAGGTAAAATGATATGAATTTTGTATAGAAAATTTTAAGGAAGGGGCGGCAAATTAAGTTTTGCCCCCCCCCCTAAAAAATCTCGTAGTTCCGGCACTGGTCGTAGTTAAATAAAAAAATGTCTATAGCTTTATAATTGTTTGAAAAGATCAGTTTAGCATTTTTCCACAAATCCAAAGAAAAATAAGAGAAAACCCCTTTAAAAAGGTTAGGTTTTTAGGACTTGTAATGTATTAACTTTTAATTTTTCTGATGATTAAACGCATAAAAGACGATCAGGATTATAATATTGGTCCCCCTTTACAAATACAACGCATGTATAAAAAGAATAGAAAAAAAAAACTTAAAAAGCCGATTTAAATGCGAGTTTTTATCCTTTTAAAATGTATTTATGTATTTTATGTTGAAGCCGGAAAGAGAAAAAGTGAGAAGAAAAAAAAAACTGTAAATGGATATCCAGAGAAAAGCAAGCAATTCGAGGTTTTATTTTCACCTTTTTATATCCACTCTTGTAAGCATATAACCGTCGAGGCCTGTTATCGAGTTTATTGCAACATCATTTAAATTAATTTATATTTATATATACATACTATATTAACGGGAACGAACATGTGAGTACGTAGTATGTATTCTCAAACCCGAGGCAAGATTTAAACATCCATTGGCCTAAGTCTGGAGGTTGAGCTTAAAACAGTAAGGGTCGTAAACATGCAAATGGGGTGTGTTTCGGTCGATATTTTGTTGTATATCTTTCAATAAAGCCAACGAATAGCTTGGACTCTTTTTTTAAGGGGGATGGTCCCCTGGGGGCAAATCATTCTGATTGTATTCAAGTCGACACAAAAAAAAATATCGAACACTGCTTCAAGAAGTGATTCAAAAAAAAATGACATCGTTATTTATTTAAAAATAATTCTCATTTATATACAAAAAAAAATTATGCTTTTGTATGAAAGAATCAAGTAAAAAAAAGAAAAATAATTTCTTTAGTGTATTTTAAGAACTTTTAATTATAATCTTTTGAGAAAATTCTTTTTGAAATAATTAATATTGAAAAAAAATTTTAAAGAGAAATTCTTCAAATATTTACTTATTAATTGCAAAAAGGAGAAGATTTAAACCAAATAATAAAATGTTAGACTTTACTATAAATTAAAAAACTCATTCGGGAGAGAAAAGTTATTTATATAGGCCTACGGTATTCAAACAAATAAACATCTTTTATTTGGAGAAAAAAGAGAAAAGAAAAAAAAATAGAAAATAAATTAAAAAATGGTGTGATGGTGCAGCACTTTCTCTTCTTTGGTAATGAAAGTGGGGTGTTTTTTTATTTAGAAAAGAAAAATCTATCTAGGTCCATGGGCGTAGTCAGAGGGAGCAGGGGGGCCATTTCCTCCCACCCCTGGCTTGTCCTGAAAATTTTTTATCTATTAAAAACAAATATATACTTTTCCAATTGGGAATTTTAATAATTAATTGTAATTATATTTAATAAATAATTAATAATCTATGTTTATTTTAATTGTGAACCCCCCCTCTCGTCCTAACTGAATGGTTGCTCCCCCTAACAATATGACTGGCTACGCCCATGTCTAGGTCTATCTATAAAATAGAAAAAAAATTTAAATAGGGGTGAGTAAATTACTAGAGAGAGAGGCTTTGGAGTAATTGTTATATTTATTAGGAACCGACCGAATATTCGGGTTTCGGCCAAAAATCCTGGTTTCGGTTTCGGTCAAAAACCAGCCGAAACCTGAGTCTGAAAAGATGGGATGAGACTCGCACGCAAAAATAATTTTCAAGGGAGGTGTCCTTGGTGCGAGCGTGTGTATGCCTGTGTGTCCCTGGTGTGGACGTGTATATCCCTGTGTGTCCCTCAAGGTTCACTATGGTTCACTATGCAGACCTGCTGCAGGCGTGTGTATCCCTCGAACATTTTTAATATTTTTACTCGGTAATCTGAAAGAAAACATCCTTTTCTCTACCTTCCTTTATTCTTGTTTTACATTATGATATTTTTAATTGCAAATTTGTTAATAATTTAGCATGGGAACAATTTGTTCTTGATGTGGTTTGTTGATGTAAACCCGAGAGCTACTCCAAAAAAATAATCAGCAGCGGCAAATTAGAAGATGTATGAGTGCCCAAGCGAAATTTGAAATAATTCGCAAAATTCAGAATCGCAAATATAAGGTTACCTGTTTTTGATTAACAATGTGAACAAAAGATAATGAAAATTTTTTTTTTTTAGTGGCTGAATGTATGATTAACAATTACGAGACGATTTCTGCCAATTCACCCTACTGTAAGCCGCGTAAAAGAACTTCATTCCAAATGTTTCTCTTTTTCCACTTTATTTAATACAAATGTCGACGTTTCGGCCGATTCTTCAGATCTTCATCAGGACATGTGCAATGTTTGCCTCGAGCATAAAGGGGCTCTTGGCAACTTCCGACAGACATACCGGTACTGTTGGTGCGAACATTCGTCGGGTAGCATGACTTCTGGTTCAAGAGTTCTTCTTGCACTTAGTAGTTGCCAAGAGCCCCTCTTAGCTCGAGGCAAACATTATTATTAATATTATTATTATGTTTGGACCTAAGACACTTTGAACTGCGACCATTAGTTGATCTTTTCTTCTATCCTTTGTTGTCCAATATTTGTCCTCAGAATAGACCCGTTCCTTTTACCATGGCTAGTATATTCTTTGGAGAGGTAGTGGCAAACATAGTACATGTCCTGATAATGACCGGAAAAATCAGCCGAAACGTCGTCATTTGTATTAAATAAAGAGGAAAAAGATAAATACAGGGTGTCCGAAAAAGAAGTCCCTAGTTTAAGAAACCGTTATTTAATGTAAAATATATTCCGGTGACTAATACATTAAATGAAAGGTGACTTAATAAAGTTTTTTTACCACTAGTACACCTCGATATGCGATCCATTTGTAGCCAGGCAGATATGCAAGCCGTATTCAATCTCCCTCCAGGTATTAGTTAACATATCAGGTGTGACCGATGCTACTGCCGCTAAGATTCTCTGACGAAGATGGTCATTGGCAGGTATCTTCTCTGCATACACAGAGTTTTTGACATAACCCCACAGGAAAAAATCCAATGGTGTTATGTCTGGGCTTCTTGGAGGCCATGCGATTGGGCCTCTACCCATCCATCTTGCTGGGAAACGGGCATCTAAGGCTGAGCGCCCATTGGATTTTTTCCTGTGGGGTTATGCCAAGAACTCTGTGTATGCAGAGAAGATACGTGACATTGAGCATCTTCGTCAGAGAATCTTAGCGGCAGTAGCATAGGTCACACCTGATATGTTAACTAATACCTAGAGGGAGATTGAATACCGCTTGGATATCTGCCGGGCTACAAATGGATCGCATATCGAGGTGTACTAGTGGTAAAAAAAACTTTATTAAGTCACCTTTCATTTAATGTATTAGTCACTGGAATATGTATATTTTACATTAAATAACAGTTTCTTAAAACTAGGGAGTTCTTTTTCGGACATCCTGTATAATTTTGACACATCCTTTAATTGGTAAGAAGTTACTTTAATATTTTTTTAGCTCTTAGTCAATAAAATTATGATAAAAATATATAATTTCACAGGCTTAAATAGAAATGCCTGAACCCCCAATATATATATTCATTACAACGGTTATCGTCAAAGTCTTAAATGGCCTAAGTTGCCGAAAAGACTGTGTGAATGTGTGTGTGAGTGCGAGTGTGAATGAGAAAACAGTGTGAATGTTTAAAAAAAAAAAAAAAAAAAAAATTCACAGAAGATTAAAACTGCAAAAGCTACTAATTTTTAAAGAGAGTCCAAGTCCAGCGATGCCCTATTTAAAAAGTTTGTTGGCATGATTATCACTATTTAAAATAAAAAGGATTGATCCTTTAAATATTCCTTAAAATTATCTCATGTATATTCTCAAGAATAATCATTAGCTGCTGGCTGTAGAATTTTCTTATTTTGATTAAATTAATTAAAATGAAAATGGAATTAAATGTCTAAATGTAGGCACCGAGGGAGTTGAACATATCTTTCTTTCTTTGTATAATTTAGATTAAACAAAAATAACCCGAATGGGAATTGAGAAAGATGAACGAAGAATAATTCGGGACAACAAAATATAACATTAAATAGTTTGAAATGTCTTCTAATAAAGTATAAAAGCCTCATTTTAGATAAATAAGTTCAATTAAAATTTTCATTGTTATTTAACCAAACATTTTCAACCATAGAGAGCTTATTTTAATTATTTTCGATGTATTCACTCTAAACTAAATGAACAAGGGATTTTTAGGTCGTATATTAGTAGAGTTAACAAACTAAAAATTACATAACATTAACAAGCTTTTGATATTCTAAAGAAGCATTTATTAAAATATAATTAAATCATTTCGTCAGTTTTATATTAAGCTATGGATTAATTTTCTTTCTCTTACTTATATATGTAATATATAGAGAGAAAGTATTGGATTCATGTCAAAAATTCGATGTTGAGATTTTGATGGATATACAAGTTTTGAGGTCACGTGAATCCAAAAAAGAGGTTTTCGCAACATGATCTGTCTGTGTGTATGTGGGTCCGTGAACCAAGAGTGGATTCAGAGGAGAGGGGGATCTGGTGTGACTTAAAAAAAAAATACGATTTTGATTAAAATTCAAAAATGATTTTGATTAAAATTCAAAAATAATTTTTTAGATGCTCTTTAAGATGTATATTCTCATTTTGCCTTTGAATTCTTTTGAAGAACACTTTACTCTTGTACTTCATTGGGAAGATATAAGATGGCCTAACAAAATTTAAATATTTTCCCATACTTATACATTTTTTTACATCTTGAATTTTAATATATGTAATAATAAATATATGTATATTAAATTATATAAATAAATTCCCTGGACCCCCACGTATATCCTATTTAAAAAACGATTGCAGGCAAGGGCAGAATCACGATCCTTTTGGATTTAAATCCAGGATTTTCGGATCTGGATCTCTAATTCCTTTCGAAGGATTAGCAATCCTGGATTTTTGCGATCCTTTTCAAAGGATTACCAATTCTTTAAAATTTTGTACTTTTGTCCAAATCTGATTTTCTGATCGCGGATTTGATTTGCCGATCGGAACAGCGATCCTTTTTTTTTCTAAATCGGATCGGATTAGCGGATCGCCCAAGCTTATCGGACCGCTGTTTTGAGTTTATAAATATGGTCTAAGATGCCGAAAAGACAAAAAAAGAATATAAATATATAAATATTCTAGGTTACTTTAAAGTAAGTAAAAACCAAAAAATAATAACAATGATATCGAAGTTTTTTCATTTAAAATAAATATTCTCTAGTAGAAGGCTCCTAGTAATACTCCGGTATAGTAGAGGTTGTTTAATCATTATCACTAATAACACAACATCAATCATAAGCCTGCCCTAATTATAGGCGAGGTTACAAGGGAATTTAATAAATAATAGGACGAATAGTTTTACATTTATCCAATAATAACTTTTATAAATTTTTTGTTAGTAAAAAGTTTAAACCAAAATCAATAGTTCTTTCTATTTTTTTTTTTTTTTTTGGTGAATTAAAAAAAAAATATCACATCGAACAATTAAACCGAAAGTTGTTTCAAATAGTATAAAAAAAAAGAAGTTTTTATGTTAATATACAAAATATTTTTTGTACACTTTATTCTTTCAGATTTTCATATTATTATAGGAGACAATAAAAAGTTGGATATTCATTATTATTATATGCATAGAGCGTGTTAGATTGTAATTTTCTCATGTGTTGTTGTTATAAGATTAACAATTTATGTTTAAAATAACTTGAACTTGGTTGTAAACAAGCAAGTTTTTGCCTAGGATAAGATTCTGAGGAGATGGTATTTATGGGAAACAATAGGGTGGATGACAGCCACCCCCCGTGTCTCATTATTTAACAATTTATCAAGACATGACTTGTTTTGCTTAAAACATGTCTAATCATTTTAATTATTTTTTCATTTAAAATTTAATTATATGTTTTAAAGTTGATATACGAGAAAATTTGAATCAAATTGCATACTATGTTATTATACGAATAAGTGGAAGGAAATTTCCTTTATTTTTTTCTCCCTTGCCTGTGTAATAGAAACCAGATATTTATTTTATTTGAAACATAAAATGTGGTATTCAGGGACTTTTAAAGTATGAAACAGATGGGACATCGACTGTTTATTTTTTTTTTTTTATTCTTAAAATTACTAACCCCAACTGCTGCTCCGCTCTAAATTGATCCAATTCCTCAAATAATAATTGTGAAACTCAAGTTGTAATTTTAAGGTATTATTTTACAAGAATATTATTATTATTATTAGATAATTTAAGGATTTTATTAAAATAAATAAATTTCTTTGTTTTAAGGTCATTTTACTTAAGCGATTCTAAGCGAGGCCAAACCTCTAGTGGTGACCCCTAGGAATCAGAGTGTGGAACGTCTCCCGTTAGTCATCGTTATTTTTTATATATGAAAATATACTAAGTTACGATTAGAATTTTTCGTTGGACCATATACATATAGAAGGATCCGGAGAATAAAACCAGCATATAATGGTGTCCATTACATCAATTTAATTCGTCAACAATTTAAATCATCCGGTCAAAATATCCACGAATTAAATTGATGTAAGAGGGGTCCATTAAATGCTGGTTTTATTCTCCGGATCCTTCAATAGAAAATATATGTACTTTGAAACACTAAATGGCCTTAGTAGCCAAAAGAGCAAAATAAAAAAAATCATTTTTCGGGAATTGGAGGGCATTTAAACCCGTCTCTTTTTATTTCAACTAATTCGTAGGGAAATAAATTAAAATACAACAATAGTGAAAAAGAATATAAATCTCCAATAATTTCAACTCCCAGCACGAGCGTTTTTGAACGTTGAAAACGCGCGTTTTTGACGCGTTTTGAACTTATTTCTTTGGCCGCATTTTAAATGCATTTTTGACCCGTTAGGAACGCTCGAACGTCAGCTGACGCGTTCAAAACGCCCGGGTAGAAGATCTCATTCAAAATCCTTAGTTCTGTTTGATTCGCATTTTTGAAGCGTTGAAAAGGCAGCGTTAGAACCGCGGTAAAATGGCCCTAAGTGCACAGTGATGTGGGTCGATTGAATTAAAAAAGTGATCCAACGTCAGGCACCTTTAAAGAATCTAACATCAGATAATTTCTGCGGTAATTGGGTGGGGGAAATATTTTGGAGACGATGATTGATAAGAAAAACAAATATTAGCCAATGTCTTTTTAATCAAATTAATTAAAGAAGCCATTTGTAAGTAATTTATCAAGGAGGGATAAGATTTTCAAGACCCTGAGGATTCATCTACTGTCGTTTTAATCTGCTGTATTTAAATAAATAAAGGAATGCGATGTAAGTCTATTTAAATTTATTAATTATTTTTTGAAAACTGGCGTGATAGTCAAGAGTCAAAAAAAAAAAAAAATAATAATAATAAAATAATAATAAAGGAAGATCGACGCAAGACAGTTAACTGAAGGTCATCTCGGCTGCTGAATGTCTATTTAAATTATATATAGGCCTACTGATGACTACGCTGATTTTTCGGTGCCATACCACTGAAGTTTTGCTTCGCTTGGCTGCAAGGGTGTTGCTCTAATCTGCTGCCAGGCCACAGCACAGCAAGAGTTTATAAAATATCAATAAAAGTCAACGTCTTGGTCGTCTAGGACAAATTGATTATTGTAAAATATAAGTAAACACACTTAACTGAGAGAAGTTGGTAAATATCGATAATTATAGAAATGTTTTAAAAAAGACCGGAAGAGACGGTGGAAATGTGTATATGTTAAGAAAAAAAATTCTGTTTTCATTTGAATTGCCTTGCACCGCCCTCATCAAATATTCAGCAACCATCCCCTACTTGTTCACAAATAAATAATATATCCAAGCTATATAGGTTTTTGAATGGGATAAAATATACAATATTTATTTCTAATATATAATATTTTTTATTTAGTTTTCCTTGAAGAAGGAATTACATCACAAAAAGCACATTATTTCGCTGTGAAGAGGTCTAATCCGTGTTATTATCGCAATAACTTAACTCTCAAGAAAATAATTTTATCGAGTAAAAATCATTTTTTTTTTTATTTAGAAAACAAATTAATTGGCAAGAATATTATGTCTAATTTGAATAATCAAATATAAAGGAAATGGGAAAATAAAGGAGGAGGTTTAGTTTCAAAGGGCACTTCCTGTACAAGAGAATGCAATTAGAAAATCAATCAAGGTAGCCAAAGGGGTGGCTGAAGGGGTAGTTGCTATTACGGTGCCTCTTGAAAGAGCAAGAGAGAGAGAGAGAGGGAGCAAACAGAATAAAAGAAGAAATATATGCCAATTGGCGCCAGTCTAAGGAAATTTCTCAATTTTCTTAAAATATTTTTTGGCAAACAAGAGAAGGCTGGCTTCTGGGGGGAGGGAGATCGAAAAGGAGATGGGGAGAGGGCCGATCGATTCCGTCACCTGCCCTAATGATAGATGAAAACATTCGACATTTTTTTCCCTCTCTTATAAAAAAGAAAATATTTTTTCAAAGCATTAAAATTCCCTTTAAAAAATTCCAGGCATTTTACTATAAAGAAAAATTACTTTAGATGGCTTAAAGGCAAATTGTTATAATACATATTGTATAGAAATATTGTTAACAAAATTCATAAGATCAAGTGTTTATGACAAACCTATTCATATGATATGGTTATGTCTTTTTAAGATGTAAAATATTCATGTTGACGCGACACTATCTTATATGGACCCTGTTACCCAATTGTGTGTCAAGCGCCAGATAAATTAACATTAAAGTCTGATTTAAATTGTTTTGATTAGATTATATATCATTTTTTTTGTCAATTGTGCAAGTAAATACTGTAATTATTGCAGATATTCATAAATTATTTCTAAAAAAGACTAATTTAGAGAATAATCAATAAAATATAAAAAATTATTATTGCAAAATTCTATAGTTCAATTATATTTGTAAAAATGCTTCAAAGTCTCTTGACACATGATTGCAAATTAATCAATCTATGCACTATTTATATTAATAAAATAATTTTAGGTTTATAATTCAAAAATTAAAACGGAATTATTATTAAAGTTCTTTTATGGTTATATTTAATACACTAGTAGCATAGAAACTTTTTATATCAAACAGTGCCTTAACTCGCGCCCTGGGCAGAATACCTTTTTAGCGCCCCCCCTCAATTCGAAAACCATATAATATTAATATTATATGTAAAATATACAAAATTATTATATTACACTGGCACTAAATTTAAAATATATTTTCCAGAAATCGATTATAATAAAAATGAAAATTATCCAGCAATTTTTTTTATTTTGCGGACCATTTGGCACCCCTTTGTGAGTAGCGCCCGGGGCATGATGCCCCCCTTACCCTCTCCCTCGCTATGCCACTGGCTGAAGTTGGTTTATTTGAGAAAGAAAAACGGTAAATTTTCAGAAATTTTTTATTAGCAATATAATATTTTCAAATATTTCAGAGATGTATCGGCACCCCATCTTCAGTGAATTTCGAAATATTTGGAAATAATGCTTTGTAAACTATTTGTATTTTCTCAAATGTTAAAACCAACATTTCCTAGTTAAATATTTATTCTGGGTCAAATTACCTTAAAACTTACTTTTATTTTAGAAAATAGGCTATATAGTTAGAGCTAAGAATTTCGTTTTTCAGTATTATTGTATATAGTAAAATCTGTGAAATAATAACTTTGAAATCTTATATTTAATTTAGAAAACAAATGTTTTTGACGATAACAAATGTATTTATTAATATAATCAATCAATGGAATGTAATTATTAATATATTTTTTATTCATCATTCGTTTATAAATTTATTTGTATAAAAATTATAAAAAATATGTCTTTGTAACAAGAGTTAACAGGAGAATAGAATAGTAGAAGAGTGTGTTGGCGCCAAAAAAAAAAAATAAATAACCTCCTCACTGTTTTTGATCCCCGGGTATTAATCATTGGTAATTTATTATATAAATTGAATACAATATCTGATTTGTGCTGCACTCTTGTGGAAACTTTAAAAATTATAGTTATAATTCTAAAAATCTCCACAGGGTCGCAGCACTAATCAGCTGTGAGATAGATTTTCTCCTAATTTATAAGATGAATTACCAAAGAATACCCGGAGATTAAAAACAGAGAGGAGGTTATTTTTTTTTTGGCGCCAACACACTCCTTTACTATTCTATTCTCCTGTTCACTCCTGTTACAAAAATCATATTTTTAATACACGTTTATTAAAAAATAAAATTAAAAAGTATGAAGAATTAATTAATAATCATTATATAAAAAACAATATTAACAATTGATTAATTAAATTTGTTATATATAGTCTTATAGTCAAAATACATTAAAAAATATTATATTTTTTTTCTAAATTAAGTACAAATTGTCAAGATCAAAATTACTCCACAGATTCGTAGCGCCGTAATCATCTCAAAAATGTTATATTTTCTAAAATAAAATTAAGTTTCAAGGAATTGAAAATCTGAAACTAAATAGGTATGTATCAAGGGCGGATACAAGGGGGGGGGGAGTGGAGTAAAGGAGGTAATCT
Organism: Euborellia annulipes; assembly: GCA_023213315.1. NCBI lineage: Eukaryota > Metazoa > Arthropoda > Insecta > Dermaptera > Anisolabididae > Euborellia > Euborellia annulipes. Next base: position 15,016 of record JAKCPI010001457.1, read on the forward strand.
CCCGAGGTTTGAGAAAAATATTTTTTTCGGATTTGGTCAAAAACTAGCCGAAACCTGAGTTTGAAAAGACAAGATGAGACTGGTATACTATAAAAAAAAAAATCGAATGATTTTTGCAAGAGAGAAAAATGGAGTGGAGTTTGAGTCATGAGTGAAAATTTACTAAAAAAAAAAAAAAATATGAATTTTGTATAGGAAATTTTAAGAAAAACTTTGAGGTAAAAATTCTCACAGAAGATATTGCCCGATTTGTAAAACAAATCTGGTGTGACTGTCACACAGCACACAACTTTCAATTACCTTCGGTTATCGAAAGTTGTGTTCTGTGGGTCGTTTTGCCACTTATTTTTCGGAGCGAAATCTAATACCAGGCAAAAGTGGCCAACCCACTTGGATATTACTGTATATATTTTTACTTTCCCTTACCTATGTATATATATATATAGAGAGAGAGGAAGTATTGGAATCATGTCAAAAATTAGATGTCGAGATTGTATTATCAAGATATTTTTTTTTTATCGTATTTTTTTTTTTTTTTTTTAATTCTGTTCCTAGAAGAAGTTTATATTTTAAAATCCAAATTATAATTCTGGGTATGGTGAAATTAAAGGCAATGGGTTGCTTTAGGTAATTTTAGTTTAATTTTTATTTGATTTTTTATTTTTATGCAAGATGTGGGAAAATAAATTGATAAATTTTTGGGTTAAAGGGTGAACTCTCTCAAAATACAACTAAAAAAAAAAAAATAATTGATATTATCATTAAAAAAATTTAGTTTATATCAAAGGAGATAAAGAAAATAATATCATTATGCATTTATATTTTATAAAACTATGGTAAGAAAAAAATTTTGATAAAAATTAATTATATTTTTTTATCTTCGTAATGAAATTTTAATAGTACACCATACATTTTTTTTTTCATTAACGAATGTGAGGATAGAGATAACTGTTGCTTATTATTTTATAATGTTTTTAAAGAGAATAATGGCATGCTTTTTTTTTTTCTTTCAATTCTGATTATATCGCAAAACTTCATTAAATGTAAAATAAAATGTATCCATATATCTAGACAAGTCAATTTTTTTTGTAGATTTAATCTAAATGACTTCAAACGATTTATTTTTTAAAGTGTAAATCTATTCCAAAACATATTTCTAAGGTAGTATGATAAATTAAAATTAATAAATCATCGCCGAATTCCGAAGAAATTGTCAATAGAAAAATTTTTGTATTTATTGTTATTAAAATAATTTAACAAATAGTTTAAAACAATGGAGAATTGGAGGTATCAGCCAAATTGGGATTGTCCAGGTTAATAAAACTCCCAGGATAAGACGTTTCGGCCTGAATTTATTTGGCCATCTTCAGTTATCGGGAATTATACACATAGTGCAAGTGCACTAGGCCGAAACGTCTTATCCTGGGAGTTTTATTAACCTGGACAATCCCAATTTGGCTGATACCTCCAATTCTCCATTGTAATCACATCACAGCCACAATCGCAAAATCGAAATAGTTTAAAATTCAAGCACGAAAGTAAATAAAAAACGATTAAAAATTCATATTTTTTTTATAGTGTAGTGCGTTTACTAAATACTTCCTAAATATCTTGATAATACAAATTTTAAGACTAGAAAAAAAAAATTTTGGAAAGAAAGTTAATTAAAATTTTTTTTAATTTTACAGATTAAATCATATATGCTAAAATATAAAATTAATTATTTTTTTTATTGAAGTAATAAAAAATAAGCTTTTAAAATTAAACGATTCATGCAATATTTAAAATTCACTTTTATTAGCATATACATATAAATAAATAATTAAATGGGAAACATTAAAAAAAAAAAATGAAAAAGATTATATGAATGAATTAATCCTCATCAGAATGCTCTTTGGATTCGAAACAAAACCGGAGAGAGATTTGTTACAAATGCCAATTAAAAGACTGATAAAAATACAAATTTTAATTTATTCGTTATTATCACCATAAAATATTTTACATTAAAGAAAATTTATTGTTGAAATTTGAGAAATAATAGCTACTCGTGTTGTATTAAAATCAGTGATTTAATGAAAATAGATCACCATCTATCATTATTAAATTATTTGTACGTCTCTGAGGAAAGCGCTGCAAAGTATTGTCCAAGGAATTAGAATTTAGTTTCCCGTTCCAAGAGATGAAAATTTTCTTATATTTAATAATAATTAATTTAAAAAAGAGAAAAGGGATATAAATAGCCCCAGAAGATATTGAAAATAAATTTCTTGTCGATTTTACTTTGAAATTTTTTAAATGTTTTTTATTTGGCAAAAATTATAGCCATCCCGTCATTTACAATTTTTGTTAAGAATAATAAGTACAAAAAATAGAGTTCCTGCCTCTTGTGCTAAGAGTCAGGGGTTCCCATCTCATTTGGATACCAAATGGCTTAAATAAGAATGACTGGACCCCAAATAAATATATATTATAAATACTAGTATCGTTTAAAGTCTTAAATGGCCTAAGTTGCCGAAAAGACTGTGTATATGTGTGTGTGAATGTGAGTGTGAATGAGAAAAAGTGTGTGTTAAAAAAAAAAAAAAAAAAAAAAAATACTAGGTTAAATTCCAAAAGGTTTTTATTTTTAGCTTATGAATGACACAAACTTACCAGTGGCTTAGCGAGAGGGATTCAAGGGGGGGTCTTTATGCCCCGGGCGCTACTCACAAAGGGGCGCCAAACAAATTCGCAAAACAAAAAATAATTTTAATGTCCGGGAAAAAAATTAAAAAAATTTTCCGCAGGAATAATGTCCTGTATAATGTTATGGTTTTCGAATGCGGGGGGGGGGGGGGCGCTAAAAAGGAATTGTGCCCCCGGGCGCAAGTTAAGCTCACTACGCCACTGATTAAGAATCTACTTTTGTTATTTTTGTATCTCAATTATTTTTCGAGTTATACTCAAAAAACGACTCAAAATTTGAGAAGGCTTAATATCATTAAACATAAAAATCTGGTGTGACTGGTCGCACAGCACACAACTTTCTCTTACCTTCGGTAATGAAAGTTGTGTACTGTGCTTGTCACACCAGATTTTTTGTGTCGACATGTATTTAGTTTCCGACAGTAGAGTACATTCGATTTTCAAGATGTAAAATTTATAAGTATAGGAAAATATTTATATTTTGTTACTATGGCAACCATTTCTCCTATCTTTTCTATGAAGTACAAGAGTAAAGTGGTCTTCAGAAGATTTCCTACGGGCTTGGGCTAGTTGGTAGCGTGACTCCCTTCTATACCGAACGTCGCGGGTTCAGACCCCAGGCAGTCCGATGATTTTATTTAACGCCACTTGGATACCACCAAATGGCTTAAATAGAAATGCCCGACCCCCTATAGATATATTAATAATTAACGATTATCGTCTTAAGTCTTAAATGGCCTAATTTGCCGTAAAGACTGTGTAAATGTGTGTGTGAGTGTGAATGTGAAAAAAGTGTGAGTGTTTAAAAAAAATAAAAAAAATCTGGTGTGACAAGCACAGCCAAAGTTAAGAGAAATTTGTGTGACCATCATGCTAAATTTTTTTTTCTACGAGTCTTTAAAATTCTTTTTAATCTGTCCGAAGATATAATTTTAATTTATTATTTTATTTTCTTAGAAAAGGGGAAGGCGCGCGCCTTGGTCAAGAGCAACAAACAGAGAGGAGGGGAGGGGGAGGCAGACTCCGCCCCTCCTTTGTCTGAATTAAGAGGTCCAAATATTAACAGAGAAAAGAAATAAAACTTTGAATCTTCAAATGTCTCTAACTCGCAAACCGCTTCTTCAAATTGCATCGGATTTTTTGTAATGAGTTTAGAATTTCCTAGAGATTACTTAGATGAAGCTAAAATTTAATATTTAAACATTTATTTTTTCATTATATCTCACCATCCGATTAGCCAATCAGATGAGAGTAAAAAGGATCATTGATCTATATTCACTGAATTTTTGCCTACGTGTATATAAAATTTCTAGCCTTCTAGATCCAATGGTTTCGTTAAATTAGCGCTCTAAAGGTTTATACCCGCTCAACGAATGTGTTCAGGGTGCATGCAGAGTTAATTTTTCTCAAAGAACTCGCTCTAAAAAAAAAAAAATTTCATATGATATCAGATTTGGATGAAATTTTATGTCCTCTTTTTACGTAAAATTCAGCTTTCAATTTTTGAGACTTGTTAATTTTATTTTACTAGCTCGTTGTTTATAAACAACCCACAACATATATACAAAATCTGGTGTGACAAGCCCAGCAGATTTTTTTTTGTCGACATGTATTTAGTTTCCGACAGTACGGCACATTCGATTTTCAAGATGTAAAATTTATATGTATGGAAAATATTTATATTTTGTTACCATAGCAACCATTTCTCCTATCTTTCCAATGAAGTACAAGAGTAAAGTCTGCTTCAAACAATTCTGAAGGCAAAATGAAAATATACATTTTAAAGAGCATCTAAAAAATAAATGATTTTTGAATTTTAATCAAAATCGTTTGAGCGAATTTTGAGAAAATTGAAAAAAACTGAAAAAGTACATGTATATAGAGGTAAGGGAAAGTAAAAATTTTAAGATCCCTTAATTTAGCAACATTATAAGATTTTATAGCCATTTTTAGAATTAAATTTTATAAAATTTGAGTATAAACAGATGAAATCAATCAATTTGACAATTATTTCAACTAATGGAAGAGCATCAAATTTTTTTTCCAATTCGATCGGCGCCCAGAGACCAGCCAGGGAGACTCGCGTAACTCTTGTCTAAGCCTTTCGTCTCGCGCGAGATCGCTTTTCAAAAAATCGCTAAATCTCTCTTATTTATTCACGGATTTGAGGCAAAATGCAAAACTGGTCTCTTGAATCAATTATAAAGCCATAGGAATTTTTCTATTTAGCTACGCCCACATAAAATGAGGGTTTGTTGATGACACTCACGACTTCGAATGTCAACTCCCGCCAATATTTTTTAATTTATTGTTTTTTAATTAAATAAACACATTTAGGGCTTGATATCGATTGAATAAATTAAAATATAAAATATTCTAACTAAAACAATCCATTTTCGGCCAAGGAATGTCCTAAAAATAATATAAAATCGATTTTAATTTATTTTGACAGATGAATTTTTTTCTTTTCAAAATAATAAAAAAACTATTCAATATATAAAAATAGTGAATAGTGCATTAAAATCAGCACTAAATCCTGAATCTTACACATTTATGTCAATTACTAGTTTGCTCTATTTAATAAGAGAGAGTCACATCTATGTTTGCTTGAATTTTCGTAAATTTGCTAAAAACTAAAAAAGATATAAAATTGGTGTTTATTGATTCGTTATCTGCATTAAATACAGAATTTATTCGATATCTTAAATATCTTCTACCCTTTATGTTTAATGATATTAAGCCTTCTCAAATTTTGTATCGTTTTTTGAGTATAACTCGAAAAATAATTGAGATACAAAAATAACAAAAGTAGATTCTTAATCCTCATCAAATCCCCCATATTTTCCCCGTGTCTTATGTTAAAGAAGTGGTTAAATTAAAAATCTTATATTTTTAGAATTTGTATCAATTAATCGAAAACTATTAGAGATATTAAAATTTCGTATGCAAATTCTTATTCTACGTGAAATTTTATTCAGAAACGACGTATCACATGCCTTCAGGGGCGTAGCCAAGAGGGGGGATGGGGGGAGTCCCCCCCAGGTCGGATCGAGTTGGCAAAATCAAGGGCCAGTTGGCAACATAAAATTTATTTAACATAAATTAATTTATATTTTAATTTAAAAAAAAAAAAAAAATTTCTTTTTTTATAAGCTTATTTTCAAAAAAAAATTTTTTTTTTAATTTTCAAAAAAATAAATTTATTTTCTTTTACTGAATATAAATTTATGCAAACATAGAAAAAATCATTAGGACTATTTTAAAATAGAAAAATAAAATATTTGAACAAATAAAAGAAACCTCAGTCGTTCATTTGTTATTGGAAATGGAATAATTTTCTTTATTTACTATAATTGTAAAAAAAAGGAATCCCAATTAAAAAAAAAAAGAAATTCCCGTATGGTTTAAAAAAAAAAAAGACGCGGTTTTCTAAAAGAACGAACTGCTTCTCCTTCTATTTTAAATCTTAAACTTAAATTTTATTTTATTTAAAATACTGTTAGAAATCTAAAAATGGGATTGGAGAAAAATATTGTAAAATTGAAAAAAAAATGTATCTGAATAGAGATAAACTTATGTATGGTTGAGTGTTGTTAGAATTCATTATTTTTAAATATTAGGATGTCATTTTGGAGAATTTTTGTCTTGTAAAATATTTTAAAGGAAAATTTGTTTATTTTACGATTCCTCGGAAGTGAATTAATAAAATGTAAGTTTTTGTTTTGTATATTTGCAATGTATATAATTCGATATGTGTGGTTTCGTCTTATTCCATACACATTTAAATTTCAATTTTTTAAAAATTAATTACGATAATGTGTAGATTGTCAAAATTTTATTTTTACGTATTTGATAGTGATTAATAATATTAAAAAATTAGTTTTAATCTACTCAAGTGCTTAATGTGAAAACCTTAAACAATGTTTTTGATAGAAATATAAACTTTGCGCCATCGGCTCTAGTTTTAGAGATATAGAGAAAATTAAATTTTAATAAATAATCTGCTCAAAAGCGACTCTTATTTTGAATTTTCTAGATTTTTTTAACTCGTTACCCCTTAAAAATATGGGTTTTTTTTTTTAAAACATCCTTTTTCTCATCCCTCCTCACACACATTCTGTTTTTCGGGTCGATAAGTTCGATAACGTTTTTATGAATTTATTATTTGGGTAGTTTTTTTGTTGGATCCAGATAGTTGAAATACATAGAAATAGAGGTCTAAACTGTAAAGTTTGAGCCCAATCAGAGGTGGCTTAGTGGTGCAAAACTATCTATTACATTATTTATTAACAATCTAATTTAGTTTATATGATTAGATTGTTAATAAATAATGTAATAAATTTAGATAGTTTATATTATAGCTCTGAAGATGATGTATTAACGTTGAAAAGCACATAATTTAAAATTAAAATCCTTTTAAAACTTAACCTAGTGTTATTTATTTATATGGGATATATGGATGAGAATTTAATTAAATTTAAGAATGTTTCAACTAGTCATAATGGTGAATTCTTTGGATTATATTAAAATTTATTTCAATTGAATAGATTTATTTCAATTGGATAAAGACCCTTCGTTACAGAAAAAGATTTTAAATTAATTAAAAAAGAAATGTATATACAGTATAATAGAATGTATATTTTAGTATTTATCAAGCACTACCATAGTAAGTGATAAGAAAAATTTTAACAACTACTTAGACCATCCACAAATGACCAATAGGCTACATTTTTAGTCCAAATTATTATTATTATCATAGCCTATAAGAAAATATTGCTTTCAAATTTCGTTTCCCTTGTAGAAAATAAAATAAAATGTGAATGGATAGGTAGAGATAAAACAAAAAGTTAATCTCGTTTGTCTTCAGGGGTCAACTGATTTAAGAGCTGCACCATGGGATTTTAAGCTCGGGTCCCACTCGTTCTCCAGGTCGATTTACCTTCTTGGCAAATATCGAAAGAGGGTTTGTCGGAGGAATGAACTCTGATCTTATGCAAGAGAACCCTTATTTCACAATGATGGTGAAGAATTGTATTAGATAACAAAAAAAAAAAATAAAGATAAAGATAAATTTTTTGGTTTTATCGAAGAAAAAATTCACACCAAACAAAACTAAAAGAGATAGAAATAGTTTTTACTTTCTCTTACTTATATAAGTTTGGTCTGTGTGTGTGGACATTTTTAAACATGAAGGAAATGGGCTTCGAGGTTGAAATTTTATATTTAAGCTAGGCACCCTCCTGAGGCATGAAAATAATCTTTTGAACGAAATCGGCCAAAAAGTACTAGTACTTTACTGATGTACTTTTTCAGTTTTTTTTTTCGATTTTATCAAAATTGGCTGTAACGAATTCATAAGTCATCTATTTTTTGGTGACAACGTCTTACAAATCATGTTAGAGGGGCATGAGAAAAAGTTTATCAGCTTGAATAACTCCTCTGTCTTAAGAGGTATAATTATGGGGAATATACGGTTAGAAAGAATGAGTTTTCAGCTAAAGATTTCACCATTTATTTTTTTCCTATCATTTTATTTTACCGCGCTGGTAAATTCTAATTTGAAATTTTAAACCCCTGTAGATTCCGAACGGCTAATCAGATCTGACTAAATGGGATGTCATTTGGTGCAGAAAGATAACCTCTAATAGAATAAATAAAAAAATCCAGAGTAATTAACTCTAAAATTGGTTTTTTTCTCGAAAAACCTCATTTTTTAGGCAAAAAAATATCGAAAAATAGCCCTACTTGTGCAACGCATAGCGACTTGACCATAAAAGCTATATTAAATCTAAATATAGTTTTAGAAAGAGTGGTTCAATACCCCGGGGTGTTTTTTCTTTTTTTGATATGAGGTCATTTTACCGCATGAGAGCACTCGGCGGGATTTCGTTTTTCGAAAATTTAAACCCCTGTAGATTCCGAACGGCTAATCAGATCAGACTAAATGGGATGTCATTTGGTGCAGAAAGAAAACCTCTAATAGAATAAATAAAAAAATCCCGAGTAATTAACTCCAAAATTGTTTTTTTTCTCGAAAAACCTCATTTTTAGGCAAAAAAATATCGAAAAATAGCCCTACTTGTGCAACGCCTAGCGACTTGACCATAAAAGCTATATTAAATCTAAATATAGTTTTAGAAAGAGTGGTTCAATACCCCGGGGTGTTTTTTCTTTTTTGATATGAGGTCATTTTACCGCATGAGAGCACTCGGCGGGATTTCGTTTTTCGAAATTTTAAACCCCTGTAGATTCCGAACGGCTAATCAGATCAGACTAAATGAGATGTCATTTGGTGCAGAAAAAAATCCTCTAATAGAATAAATAAAAAAATCCCGAGTAATTATCGCTAAAATTAGTTTTTTCTCGAAAAACCTCACTTTTTAAGCATATGTCGCCCTTAATGGATAAAAGTTTGTCCACACCTGTCATATATTGTTTCAATGAAAATGTTTGAACATGTTTATTTATGAAAACAAACTACTAGTAAAAAAAAAAATAAAAACAATACTTTCTCTCTTTATATTTCAATATAGGTAAGAGAAAAAAATTTTTTTGAATTCAAGCAAAAGACGTTGTCACGTTAAAAAGCCACCGGCTGTGTAGAAGACACAGCAACACCTAATTTTTTTTTTTTCAAGTATATCAGTAAAATTCAATTAAGAAGTGGTGGTTGTGATGATAACTTTGAGAGGAAGTGCAGAGGCAGCCAAAAAGAAATAATTCTACAACAGTTTTCCGGAGACGTTTCGGTGCATTGATTTATGCTCCATCTTCAGTCCTTTGTTTTTTTGTGCTCAGAGTTAGTCTAAAATTGTCTGGCATAACAAAAACATATTAAATGCCAGACAATTTTAGACTAACTCTGAGCACAAAAAAAAAAAAAAAAAAACAATTAAAGGACTGAAGATGGAGCATAAATAAATGCACCAAAACGTCTCCGGAAAATTGTTGTAGCATTGATTCAGAATTATTTTTCTTTTTGGCTGTCTCTGCCCTTCCTCTCAAATGTATCAGTAAATTTTTTCGTGAAAATTGTATGAAGTACACTTAACCGATGTAGTATTACAGTTTTTTTTCAAATTCATTTTTCGGCTCTTCCTTCCATAGAGCCAAAGTTAAATCCCTATTTGCCCGTTAATTTTGATTCAAAAGGGGACCCCCTTTGGAACTTTTTACACATTTAAAAAAAAATTTTCCAATTCTTATGAAATTTTGTAATTAATTAGGATTCTCTATTGTTGTGTATAAAATATGAGATTAAAATTTTGATAAATAACCAGTAGTTTATTTCAAGCAGCTACCATTTAAAATAAAAATGAAAACGCAAAGTTTAAGAAACTAAATAAAAATTTATATCTCGAAACAAAAAAATCTGTTGTTTCAAGCACCATACAAAATTGTCAATTACCGAAGGTAAGAGAAAGTTGTGTGCTGTGCGACAAAACACACCAGATTTTTTTTTATTTTTATTAAACCAGCTAAAATTTTAAATTAACCATTCCTAAGAGAAACGTAACTCGTTTAATAATTAAGAAGAAATATTAAAAATGAGAAAGACTTGAAAGAAGTTACATCCCTTAAGGCGGTGAGGTCGCTAATTGTGCAGAATGGCCCCCCGCTCTCTTTTCACCAAATTCCGCCCGGCCTAATTGCTGGTAATTAATATAAATGCTTGCCGAAAGGGAGAAAGAGAGACTACAACGACGTCCAAGTTTGTCAATGAGGTGAAATTGCGATTTGCTAGATCCCTTGGGAAATTGATTTTTTTTTCCACAATGTTAAAATTAAGCCGAAAGAAACGAAAATAAGACGCGTTAGTATTTCAAATAAACAGCAAAAGGGCAGAGAGAAGGGAAAGAAGGGTCAGACAAAGGACCAGGAAACGTGCGGCGCTCAATTTCCTCTCCGAGAACCGATTAAAACCATATATAAGACTACAAATTGCCAATTCTTTTCTTTTTTTTTTGTATTTGTTTAGTACGACTGAATTCTAGAGTGAATCAAAATAAAATTCTCATTATATTCCATTAAATTAAAAAAATCAATTTATTATTAGAAAGTTCAATTAAACATAAATAAGATATTAACAAAAATCTGAAGTGACTGTTAACACAGCATTCAACTTTCTCTTATCTTCAGTAATTGAAAGTTGTTTTCAGATTTTTGTGTCGATATGGGCGTCAGGAGGGAGGGGGCGCTGCCCCCTAGAAGCAACAAAAAAAAAATTAAATGTTTATAAAGTGATGAAACGAAACAAAATTGGGCGGATGGCGACGGGGAATGATTCTTTTTGTTAGGACTCGAGGGTTTTTAGGCCTTTAATTCGAAGGCTTTACCTCTCTATATAAAAAATAGCTATGCCACAATCTGGACGACCATGATCTGCCCCCCCTGGACGCCCATGATCTGACCATGCCCCCCCCCCTAGATTTGATCCTGGGTACGCCCATGTGTCGATATAACACTATCAAAAGAAACTGAAACTGTGGGTGTTCAATTTTAAGCATGAAGGAATTGAGCTAGGAGGTTGAAATTTTATATTTAAGTTAGACTTCCTCCTAGAGCTTGAAAATAAACTTTTAATCAAAATCGGCCAAAGAGTACTAGTATCCTAGAACATGTTTTGTTGAAACTTGCAATTTAGATAGAGTTTATAAACCCTCGAATTAAAAAAAAAATTGATGGTGATGACTACAAGCGATTGTCTGATTTTGACACTCAAGCCCATTCTGAAAACTTCAATAGCCTGACATGTGAAAGGAAAAAATTCTACCGTACGGTAGCGCCATCCCCTATCTTGACGGTGATTTGGACAACTAATAAATAATTCTCTCCTAGCCTGCATTAAGATTTTTATATTTTATAATAAATATCAGAGCAGGAATAAATTGAACATTCCGATTAAAAGAGGAATTATCCATCCGGAGTCGAGTTTATAACACACACAGTAGAAACACAAAAACAAATAATAAAATTCGCGAAACGCGTTTTGTTAGAAACGAGCAGGACGTTTGAACTCAAGCTAAAGGCAATACACACACACATGTCATATCAAAACGTCACTTGCATGATCTCGTAAAGATGATAAATAATGATAAAAATTTTAAAAGTAAAATTATTTATTTAAATTCTTTAAATTAATTCGTAGTTTTTTTTTTTTTATAAAAATCTAGAGGTGAATGGCCTTATTTTCATTAAAACTAGGCCAAGTTCAAATTTTATTAGGCCAAGCTAGCCCAAACTAGGCCAAGTTCAAATTTTATTAGGTAATAAAAAAATAAAATTTCGTCTCTTTCATTTTATTTATGGCTTTGTGAAGTATTGCTTTCTTTTAGGGACTTTTAAAGTGAGATTATTTTGATTTGAGCCTTCTAGAGGTTACACTTCTCTCATTCTCTTGCCCTTTTAAGGTCATCCATTCCGAGTTTCAATACAGCTTGGCATTGCTTAACAATAATAATCTCTATTGCTTTTCTGATGAAGGAAATAGAAAAATCAAAATATACCCTTGAAATATTAATTTTATTTAAATAATTTATATAAATAAAATTGTTTTATTCATCATTCTGAACAACTTTTGTTTAAAAGAAATTTCCCAATTTGAACATTTAACATAACATATTAAGAGATAAGAGACAATATTTTCAGGTTGCTTAGTAGATTGACAGACACAGACACAGACGTCTGGGCGCCTTTTTATTTTTTGCTGAGTCACTCTCGATTGTCGTCTTTTATGATCTCGTTGACCTTGACCAGTTGCCATGCGCTCAATCTCCTTTCTCTTTCACTCTCATTATAATTGAAGATATAAGTGCAAAAGCTAGATAATAACCAAATGTAAAGATTTGAAAAAAAAAAAACAAGAAAAACTTTTTATATTACATTAAATTTGTATTTTGCAGATTATTTGAATAAAATGTCAAAGTATTAATGAATGTTCATTTATATATCGATTTTCAGCGCTACGAGGTTGAAATTTTATATTTAAGTTAGTCACCTTTGCTCTTCCGTAATTTCTCAATTTTTAGTGGCCTATCTTAAAAATATTTATTTCCATTAAAATATAAAATTAGAAATTTTTATTTTTGCCAAATATTTTGATTTATTCACCAGCGGCTTTATCTTTATCTTATACTATTAAACGATCAATGTACATTTGTTTGTTTATATCAGTTCTCGAAAACGGCTCTAAAATTTTTTTTCATATTTTAAATATATACTATTTGCGGTCCAAATATGCAATTGTGCTAGGTCTTGTGTTTGGGAAAATTCGGGTACTAGTACTTTACTGATGTACTTTTTTAGTTTTTTCTAATTTTCTCAAAATTTCCTACAAGGATTTCTTTCAAATTTTAAATATTTCCTAGGTCCGATATAGAAAACAAATTGCGCTAGATCTCGTCTTCGGGAAACATCGAGTACTAGTACTTTACTGGTGTACTTTTTTATACTTTTTTAGTTTTTTCCAATTTTCTTGAAATTCGTTTTACAAGATTTTATAATGTTCAAAGCCTAGTGGGCTTGCTTCCTGGTCAAACCCTCCCTCTCCTTACCCAGGACCCACATATTTAGAATATATCTCTCCACGAATATTAAAATTTTAATTAATGCGCAATTTTGTAAATTTATTTTTTATATCAATAATTACTTACAGTAAGGAAGAAAGAAAAGAGCGATTGCAGCTAAGTTTATTTGGTTTTTTAAGTTTGCCCACCAACCATAGGTTGGGCAGTTAAAATTAATGTAATCGTAAAAAAAAATCAACATTTTTCTGAAGCTGCCAAAATGCGTTTTGAGGCCCCCTGAATTCATTTAAGTAGTTTTTGGAATGATGTTTGTCTATCTGTGTGTGTGTATGTCTGTGGTAATTTTTTTCGTCAAGGAAAACTCAAAAACTATTTATTCAATTGTTTTGAAATTTTGCACCCATAAACTAGGGGAAGAGGCCAAGAACTGAAAAGCTTTTGGTAAACATCGGACCATTAGGAGGCGCTCTAGAGGGGAGGTCAAAATTTTTTACTTACATAACCTATATTTTTATATATTCAGAAACAAGACTTTCTCCCTAGTATAATATTTGTACCCTAATTTGTCATAAATTTGTTAAAAAATCATTTAAATTCGAAAATTGTGCATAGCAACTGAGCAAAATCAATACACAATAAACAAACGCGTTGCTTTATTTCTTTGAATAGTGAGTGGGTGGGTAAAGTTGTGCGCTCGGCTTAGTCCAGCTTTTAATGAAAATCGGCCAAAGAGTACTAGAACATTACTGATCTACTTTTTCAGTTTTTTTTTATTTTCTCAAAATTTCGCAGCAGGCGGGCCCGAGCCAGCTGGCCGGAGGTGCAGGGGGGCGGCGCATCTGGTATTATTTCATACATCTAGAGATCTAAGATGAAAACTAATACTCGTCCCCATATAGGCTTAAAACTTAATTTTTTTTTAATAATAATTAGGGAATGAATATTGTACTTTACCAAAGGAATGTCAAATGGAAGTGGAGAATCATCTTTTACCTGAAACAATGAATGAGTATAATTAAGATATGAAAATTACTATTTTATGAGTATATATTATAATTGTATATAAAAAAATATTTATTGTCCAGTTATCAATTATTCCTGATAGTATAATATTAAACGTAGCTTACTATATGTACACAAATAAATCACGGAAACAAAAAAGTAAAGAATATTAATATTTATTTATAGTTTTATTGAGTTCAAAGGGAATTTATAACCTGAAAAGCTGTGGGCCCACCCAATTGAGTGAAGTTCAAAAAGGGGAGGGGGGGGAGGCTGGACTCCACCTTCTCTTCGTGGCCTTCATAATAAAACCATCAATAACATTTTTCACATATTAAAAAAAAAAAAAAATATAGGTAAGAGGTCAAAAATGAACATTTCAGGTTTAGAGAGGTAACCTCTTTTTTCATTTTATTTATCAATTTATATATTAGACCTATACTTTAAAAAAAAATAGCCTAATTATTTATTTATTTGCTTTTTGGGTGCATCAGCATCACATTTGTTTCTTCTCAAGAGATTATTAACAACTAAACAACCTAATAAAAGAAAAAATACACAATTTTATATCGTAACTTTTATTGGAAAATTTTATAAATGGAATGAAATTAGTTTTCTCAATCTGAGATTTAAAAAATCTGGTGTGACTGATCGCACAGCACACAACTTTCTCTTACCCTTCGGCAAAAGAAAGTTGTGTACTGTGCTTGTCACACAATATTTTTTGTGTTGAGATATATCTAGTTTCCGACAGTAGGGTATATTTGAATTCAAGATGTAAAATTTTTAAACAGTAAAATATTTATATTTTGTTACCATGGCAACCTTTTCTTTTATCTTTCCTATGAAGTACAAGAGTAGAGTTGTTTTCAGAAGATTTCAATGCCAAAATGAGTATATACATTTCAAAGAGCATCTAAAAAATACTTGATTTTTCAATTTTAATCAAAATCGTTGGAACAAATTTTGAGAAAATCGAAAAAAGGTGAAAAAGTACATCAGTAAAGTACTAGTTATTTTTGGCTGATTTTGATTAAAAGCTTATACCATATCGCGAAAACCACTTTTTTGGATTCAGGGGACCTCAAAACATGTGGGCCTATATCCATCAAAATCTCGACATCGAATTTTTGACATGAAACCAATACTTTCCCTCTATATAGGTAAGTTGAGTTTTTTTTTTTTTTAACATTCACACTTTTTTCTCATTCACACTCACACTCACACACACATTCACACAGTCTTTTCGGCAACTTAGGCCATTTAAGACTTTGACGATAACCGTTATATATTAATAAATCTATTATGGGTCCAGGCATTTTTAGTAAGTTGAGTTAATGTTTACTTTTTTTATAAGCAAAATATATAGATAGCTTAAAACAATTAGAGCCCCTCCCCCCTTTTATGAATTATAATGCCACTGAATCCATAAAATTTTTATAAATGTTTTAGTTTGAAATATAGCTGAATAACCATTAAAGCAATTATGAAATAATTACATTATTTTAGGTCTATTGTTTTAAATGACAATTTGTAATATTTTATGTATGAAAATATCTAAACTTCAGGCATGTTCCTCAAATTCTCCTATCCGAAATTGAGCCTCATATATCATCTCGCTTAACTCCAAAGTTTTCTAATAATTAACTATATTTCTTTTAGATATATTTTTTTTTTCTTTTTTAACACTCACACTTTTTTCCCATTCACACTCACACACCTATACATACAGACTACTCGGCAACTCAGGCCATATAAGACAAAAGATGACCATAGAAAAATGTAATTCTATTAACATTATAAATGAAAATGTCAACGAAGATTATTTATTTTATCTTTAGTTTAATAGAAAGATGTTTTTAAACATTCCATTTTATGAAATAGTCAATCGGCGAGATAAAAAAAAGTGCTCTTTTGAGAAAGCTTTAAAAAAAGGCCAGCCGGCACTCCATTCAGTAGCGAATCAATTCTGAAAGCTTCTGAAAGATATTCAATTTTCCAACTGAAAGGAAAGTTGATTTGAGTGTGAAACAGGCGTCGAGTAAAAAGGCGGCCTCTTATTTGGTAAATGCATTTTCTAACATTCACGAGCGATTCTAAAGAAGAAAAATAATAAATTTAAATTAATTATTATAATATAGAAAATATGTATTTATTCAGAATTTTGCGTATTTTTGTAAGAATATATAATAGAGATATTAAGATAGTTGAATAGAATGTATTTCCACTCAGAGGCTCACTTCTAGTGAGAACATGGAAGGCGTTTACGAGTTACCCGAGCTAAGGCTGACATTTCTTCCTTTCCTTTATGACAGCCTTTTTTTCCCTTTTTTCAGATCAAGCTTCTAGAGATGGCTTGCTTTTCTATCGGTCTCATTTATTTATTTATTTATTTATAAATTAATTTTGCCGACCTCATATAGGGATAAGATCGAGATGAGAGAAGAAGAATAGAATGTATTTAAATGTGATAAGAGTATAATTATTTAAACAATTAAGTTATATTTATTTTCAAAGATTTATTTTTATTTCGATAGCGTGCTATTTATGCCATACAGAGCCAGAAGGGCAACAACCACCAAGATCGTTGTTGCTAAGCAATGCTAAAACCAAAGCCACGGCTGAATTTCGGTTGGGTGGCACCAAAAAACAAGCATGTGAAAAATACTTATGTAATAATTATAGTATTGGACAATAAAACCAGAAAAGATTTAAATTTAAAAAAATTCAGGAAAATGTAAATGGCTAAGATTTTTGGCAATAAATAAAAATCAATTTGGTGAATTTTATAATCGGATTATATTTCGGATTCATTAAACAGCATAAATAAAAAAAAATTAACAAATCTACAGTTGACTCAAATTAATTATAAAATAAAAAATTTAATAATACCTTTGTAGTTGGCCATAGAGATATAAAAAAAACAAAATTCATAGGCAGTCGTAGAAATTAAATTGATCTATATAGATGAATAGAAAAAAAGGGTAGTTAATTAAAATTGACTTATTCCAGGAATTGTATTATTGTATTAAATTTTTTACTTTACAATTATTTTGAGTGAATTTAAATTTAGTAAAATATCAAAAGACCCTTTGAATAAAAACTTTTTCCAGGACTATAACTGTCAAAATTAAAAATCTGAGTTTCCATTTAAATCGAATGTTTATTTGCTTTCTCTGAAGATATTGTATAGGTTATAAGGAGAATTTTTAATTATAGACCACATTTTTGTATTAAATATTTATTAAAAATATATAAATACTGTACAATAAATATTTAATACAAAAATGTGGTCTATAATTAAAAATTCTCCTAATAATAGTATTTCAAACCACAAAAGTTTTAATAAACATATTGTATAGGCCTTACAATTATATTATATATCTAATATATAAAGTAAAGACAAGCGGTTTCAATTAAACTCATGTTCTCTGATCATTTTGAAAATATTAATAATAATAAACGATTTTTGTTTGTTGCCGAAATTCTAATTCCACAACTTGCCGGGGAGGGGGGGGGGGGGGGCTGGCAATGACAAGAGCAACAGTCACCACAATCTTTACGGTTAAGTGATATCGGCGTGTGAAACGTCCCCCATAGCCATCTATATTATGTATTTGAATATTAAAAAATAAATAAATTTAACCTCTAAATGGCTTCTGTAGCCGAAAAGAGTTGAAAAAAATTCCACAACTTCATATCGTCTTGTCTTTTTGTTGTGTTTTGTATTTACAAATCAAATGGACTCTCCCTGGGACATTGGGGAAAAAAAAAATTATAATACAATGATCTTATAAGAAGTCTCAAGCCAGGCAACAATTCGGATCGGTGAGGAATCATCGTGTTAAATGTCCCTCATATCCATCGGTACAATAAAATCATAATATCAATATAATATGTTAAAACAAGTGGTAAAGCCCGCCTTAACGTTAAGTGAGCAATTGCAAAATTTTAAATTTCCCTCTCTGACTTCGCTTCCTCTCACTCTAAGCGATCAAAGAGAGAGAGAGTGGTAAACATGATTCATAAACGGTAGTTGAAAAGGCAAAATTAAAGAAAAAAGTAAAAAGTCATCTTAATCTAAACATTTGTTTCTACTTCTACTTTAAATAATTTTACTTTCTCTTACTCTATATATGAATATATTGTACTGTAGTTAAATATATATAGAGAGAAAGAGTATTGCGATCATTTTTTGATAGTTTACTATTTTCTTGTTTTTTTATAGTTGGGAAGTTTAGAATTTTGTTAAAAATCTTTTTTTATTTATTTTTTTTAATTTATTGACAGATGACAGGCTGTGGGTGCACAAATCTTATGTATTCGGTCACGTTATCATCAGGTCAACTGAACTCCTTTGATTTAGTTCTATAACGAAATATTATGTCAATATAATGGAAAAAGTAACAGCAAGATTAATTTTAGCCAACTTAACTTGTTGTTAGGGCGTTATAAGATAGTTAATAGGAATTCTTAATATGAATCTAATACAAGAAGACCCTCTTAAGAACATGACCCTTCTTCCCTGACAAATCATCAGACAGGCAGAAGTATAGAAGGAGGGAAAGAGAGTGAAATGGGCTTTTGGATTCACTTTCATCGTAGGAGTAAAACGACTCACTACCCTCTTCTCTCTGTACTTATTTGACTGCAGATGCTACCCCAATATCTTATTCCCCCAAGATTCAATCTATAGTAGATGTTAAGAAGAATCTTCTTTGATAGACACACTACTTTCTTTAAAAAATTACTAAAAAGGTGGTTAAAACCTATTGACATTAAAATTTACGAAATATAAGGTTTGTTCGTTTCACTTGCCATAGTAAAAAGTGCATGATATCTTGGTCAAAAAAAGGTGCAAAAGGAGCTAGCGTCCACCTGGCGTGTAAAAAATGAAACGAACATTCTGTTCGTTGCAGGGCAAAATATGTAAATTATACTGCAATGACAAGCGAAACGAACAGACCTATAATTTGTGTCTGTTATGTAGGAGGGAAAGAGAGTCATAATTGAAATGCTGGGGGTGGGCCGAGAAACAAATAAAAGCAACCAGAAGAGGTGAGGTGAAGCAATGTCAATCACGGCGGAACCTCGGGCGGCATGTGAAGCGTCACCCGGTAGCCATTGGTATATTAATTATAAATATATTTATAGATATATTTTCTTTGGCTAGAAATTGTCTATAGCAGCGTTGCGCGAACTTTTTTGACAAGGTTTTAAAATTTTTCGAAACCCAATCAAGTTTTTTTGTTTATTTCACACACAAAAATTGCAAAAAAAATTTTTTGTATTTTTAAAATTTATTTTTCCGACCCGGCAAAATTTTTCTATGACTCAGTGCCGAGTCGCGTCTCAAACTGTGAGAAACGCTGGTCTATCCTATTTATACTATGAAGGTAGCCAGGACAAGAAAAAAGAATTTATTTCAATGTGTTCGTCGATCTTTCGGATACAAAACGCCCCCTTTTTCAGAACTGAGCAGGTGTCAATTATAACAATTACCAACTGCTCAGTCCTGAGGAATGGGGCGATAAGAACTCGAAAAGTCGAAAATGTTTTTGCATAATTTTATTAAAACGAAAATAGCATATTATTATTATTATTCATATTCAATTTTATAGCTAAATAAATTATTTTTTTAGTAGCACGCATTACATGAAATTTAGTCTCAAATTAAATTTTACTCTAATTGAGTAACTCTCTAAAGAATTCATTTGATGGATCATCTTGAGAATTTTTTTATATAATATTTCGAAATTCGATTAAGTGAAGAGGTAAGTATATATTTTCATGATTAAAGTTCTTTTAAGAAGTTTTTAGAGGATATATCAAGCAGGCTATAAGTTAGTAAAATTTTAAATTATTTAAAGCGATGGCTTGATAATTATTAGCTACAAATAAGAAATGAAATAAATTTTTCTATAACTGAGTTTTTGATCCCCTCTTTTGATATTTTTAAGTAAAGAAATTGAAAAACTTTATAAACTTATATAGAGTTGTAAATAAATTAAATCGAATAGACAGAGCGAAGTTATAATTTGGGGCAAAGTATTATTAAATTTTTTTTTTTCTTTAACTAAAAATTGGTCTATTTCATGGTTGTTTAAAGTTGATGACGTAATGAAAAGAGAAGTTTAGTGAACTTAACAAATAAAATTCAATTCATCTCCGAAGTATTTCAAGTCCAAATCTCAAAATTTATTTTCTATAATCAAAGGGATTTGAACCTCTGGTAAATTACTTCTAAAACAAAGTAAAAATGTTATTAAAAAAAAAATGTGATTTTTCATTTCATGTTCATTTTATTAAAAGTTTTATAAATGGGTTTATGAAATATTTCAGACAATAGTTAAAGAAACGCACCTCGAGAGGTTTGAACTCGGCTCTCGGTTTTTTCCGTTCATATGTATGACGCCTCTAACATCCATTGACTTCTTAATTTGTTAAGAATATCATACTTTTTAAGCTACTTAGATGATTCATATTTTTTTTACTTAATAAACTATAATAGTGTATAAATTTGATTTCACAAACTGGGTAGGGCCTATATTAAAATTCAAGAAAGAAAATTTATGATAAACAATTGAAAATTCATATATTTTTTTACAATGTAAATCAGCGTTTTCCAAACTGTGATGCGCGCCTCCCTAGGGAGAGCGCGAATATTAGCCACAGCAAAAAATTTTTCAAACTCAGCCAAAATTATTTCTTTTATTGTGACGTTTAGGCCACTAGTCTAGGCCATCCTCAGGGCCCGAGGCGAGAATTTCAAAATGAAAATTGTCATTTTTCATTCAAAATTTAATTTCAAAATTAAAATTCTCATTTTGTATTAAAAATTAAAATTTCATTTATTCTCGCCTCCAGCTCTTAAGGTGCGTCTCGGGGTGCTAATTTTGGGAGATTCCAGCGGCCACAATTTTGAAACTATCGATCTCAAATTTTTTTTTAATTAAAGCTATTTAAAATATCTACAACTTATAGAAGCCCTTTTTTTGATTTTCGAAAAAATAATTTTTTTCTTTTAGATTAATCGCCTTAAAGAAAATATATTTTAAAAAAATCCGCTCTATATCTTATAGATAATTAAATTAGTAATCATTCTGTTAAAAAATAATTAATTTTCTACCCTTAATTAATTAGCTGGAAACTGTAAAATGAAATGGAATTAATCCCTTGTATTCCTATGGGAAAAACTAACGCCATCTCTTGTCGCCTCGAGTAACTCGGAAGCCAATTGTGTTCTAACGGCTTTTCAAGACGCGCACCTTAAGAAGGCCGAAACATCACAATAATTTTGGCTGCATATGACTAAGAATTTTTTTTTGACTCCCCGTTAATATAAATTTATATTTTTTAGCATTAAAAATTTTTGTTTTTGTATTATTTTACAAAATGGGGGAGGCGTCATATGGTTAAATATTTTTAAGGGTGGCGTTGTAACATAAAGTTTGGAAACCACTGATGAAAATCATTTCTTTAATATATTTTATTTTGAACACTAGTATATTAAAAAATTCCGTAGAGTAAATTAGATAAAATTTATATTCGTATAAAAATAACGTCTTAATGAAATTGAAAAAAAAATCCATTTTAACCAACTAAAGAAGATTAAAATATAATTTTAATGACTTTTTTAAAGATATAATTCTTCTATTTTAATTCTTTAATATTAAAAAAAAAAAATTTAATTAATCTTAAAGTAGATGCAATAATGGTTTAATTTAGTTAGTTATTCAAAATTTAATCAAACTCGAAGAAGCTCTCTTTCGTTTTAGTGCCCATAAATACTTATAACCATTTACGTATTAAATTGCTTCATTGAGTGATAGAGTGAAAATATAAAAATCTTTTTAAAAGAACACAAACGTCATCAAAATGTTCAATTTTTTTTTTTTTTTTTTATTTCATGCCATTTTAACTTTCATTCAATGGCGTCTTCTCATATAAACTTTTTGCCAGCACGCTCAATTGAAATGAATAATGAATTTTTTTTTTTTTTATTATTTATTTAATTTTTTTTAATTAACGATATCTGAAGTTCAATGCCACATTTGTTTTCATTATAAAATATTGTTAGGTGAAAGCAAATAATCAATCTGATTCGAAATTTGGCGTTTATTAATGCAAGCCCTTAAATGAGAATGGAAAAGGGAATGAAAGGGAGAAAGGGTTGGGGGTAGAGTTTTGGCTCTGGCTTTGATTTTCTCGTGGTATAAACTTTGCTAAGTGGTTGTATTTCGAATGAAATGAAATTTGCATAAGTGCTTAATAGTGAACAAGTTTATTTGCAAAGAGAAATTTAGCCATTCGAGCAAAACAACGAACAACAAAACTTGAAATAATGAGTAAAAATGTGTTGAATAATCACAAGCGGTATGTTGTTTATAAAGAAGAAGTAAATATATACAGTATTCATTCGGAGTCTATTTAAAGAATTGTCTAAACACCTGGCTAAATAAATAAAGGCTTCTCAAAATCAAATTATTACAAGGCTCAGATTGATCCGCATCTCGTATATGAGTCCCATCTGCGGGCAGACCATCTCAATTCCCTGGACGAAAATCAAATGCTTGGGGTGAGATACATCAACGAACCCCTGCAACCATTGAACCATAGAGTTTTTACAGCCTCAGACTGCCGAATTAAAACACAGCATTCACCAAAAGCGACGTCAAAAAGATATGACAGAAGTTTTCTTATACAAAATTATTTAATCTCATTAAAAAAAAGTTTTCTTATTCTTTCTTATATTCTTTTCTTCTGGAATTTGTCGACAGGTCGAATAAGAATTCAGAATTAAGTACTAAGTGATGCTAAGAGTGGCTAAAGCTCAGGATTGGTGACCCCGAGCAATCAGTGTCCAACGAAGTCATCGATATTATATATTTTAGGTCGGGCATTCACAATCGCTCAATGCGTCCAAATGGAGCGTTGTCACTCCAAAATCTGACCGTGAGTGGGGAAAAACAAATGGATAATGTGGAGTGATAGGATAAGTTGGAATTTTACTTCGGTAATTTAAAAAAAAATGTCCTTCTACCTTAGCGCTGCTACTTAAAGAAGTGGGATTAGAGGTCTTGGTTCATAATCTAGGAGTTAGTGGTTCGATCCCCGTCCTGAAAGATAAAATTTTATTGACTGTCAATTAATTTAAATGAATATGGTTAGATTCTAAATGACCCTAGCCAAAAAAAAAAAAAAAAAAAAACCTATTAATTTTTATTTTGTAAAAAAAAGTCTCGTTTTAATTAACGTCTGAATCACTTTAAGGGATTTAAAAGGATTCTCCCTTTTAGACAATTTTAGAGCATAACTTCAATTTTTATTTTATACACTTGTAGTGTCAGGTTTAAATATTTATAATGTGTCATATAAAATAAATAATACTTGAAATTCTAAAAATTTGATGTGAGGTATTAAAATAGCCATGGGCGTAACTAGGGGGGTGTCGGGGGGGCCTGCCCCCACCCCAGAAGGCTCGTTGTCCCCCCCAGAAAGCTCCTTACCCCAAGAAAAATTGAGACAATATGGGGCTTACCAGGCCCATCGGAGGATAGCTGGTCCCATGCCCCCCCCCCCAGCCAAATTCTCTAGTAACGCCCATGAAAATAGCAATGAAAATAAATATGTTGGCAACAATTAATTTCAATATCCTAACAAAAAGGAAGACAAATCACGGGATATGTAAAATTGACGTTAAATAAATATAATTAATAATATAAATTAAATACTGTTAAAATTATTTGATACAAAATGATTAATTTAAAAAATCATTGGTGTAGCCATAATATTGATATTATTTTGTAAAATAAAAAATATTTAGACCTACTATTATGGGACTTTTTAGACCACATTTTGTTATTAATTATTTATTAAAAATATAAATACTGTACAAGGTTTCGGTTACTTATTCTGCAGTCGTTTCAAATAGTGTGCACTTGGTCCGACTCGAGCTTTCTTATTCAACACAATGTTCTATCTTTTTATTATTTACAGTTTTTTCATTCAGCACAATGTTCCACATTTTACCATGTTAATTAAATATTAGTCTAAGGTTTGATTATTTATTGTATTTTATTAATCGAATAATTTAATAATAGTATTTTGTACCATCTATCTTAAAAAATAAATTTAAAAAACTTATCATGCTTTTTATGTAAACACTTGCTTTGATGATGGTGTTCATAACAAGATGCACAACGCCATCTACCCAGTAGTCATCGCGGCTCCATAGAGTTTACATCGAGTTCGCGTTGTTTTTATTAATATTGTTTAGTGCATAAAAAACACGGGGATGATTCTATAGATTGTTAACTTCATTGTAATAATGCTACTAACTTCACTTGGGTCTCCCTTGGAGGTTAGTTCACTTGAAACGGAGCAAGTACTTAGTAACGACTGCAGAATAAGTAGTCGAAACTACACTATTTATATTTTTAATGAATAATTAATACAAAATGAGGTCTATAATTTACAAGTCCCATATTAATAAGGAACTAACCACAAAAATTTTAATAAACATAAAAATATGTTGGCTAATAAAATAAAAATTAAATTTGTTTCTGGTGAAGAAGTTCTCTCTATATACTTTACTTGAACTAAAACTTAAACATAGAAATTTTCTCTTTTATATAGATTTGAGCTGCGAGTATATGTGACGGTATCTTAATGAAATCGGCGGCGACCACGACCGGAGTGTCAAGGGTGTCAAGGAGAAAATGTGGGTGGCGATGTCGATGTCGAGGGTGGCCTCCCCCCTCCCCTCCCTCCCCCCTCACACATATATACAGCTAGCGGCAAATTGAAGCCGCCAAGTTGGCACGGGGTGCAATTGGCGAGAAGTCCCGAGTCCTCGGGTTCCCTTTTGGCCCTTTGCACCCTCCAACGGGAACTTACTTTCTTCGTTTTTCTCTCTCCCTCTCTCACCCCTCCTGCTGGATTCTCATTATCGATCTACTCAGATGCCAAAAGGAAACTTGGCGCATAATATGTCAATTAGTTGAGATAGAAAACTTTTTACTGATTTACAAAATAAGATAAAGAAATAAAAAAAAAAAAAAAAAAAACTAATTAAAAAAATTTCAAGAACAAAAAAGTTTTCAAAAGTACTTAAAGGTTATAAAGAAGAATTAGTTGGGTTCGCAACTTTTTCTTAAAAAAAAAAGACAAGAGTTATTTGCTTAGCAACAATTTAAAGTAGTAGATAGGTATTTAGTAAAAAGTCAGAATAGATAAGCGAGAAGATACAACAAGTATTTAACTTTTTATTAATCGTAATAAATTGTAAAAACTAATCTAATAAACTCAAAAAGGCGAGTGGGCCTGGGGTGGGGGTATGTTGATCGAGAGATCCGTGGTTCGACTCCCGGTAGTGTCTATTTTTTCGGGTATTAATATACAAATATGCAATGAGTTGTGACTGAATGTATTCAATATAATTTATAATGATGAGAAATAACGCAGACGAAAGAAAAAATATTCTTCCTTTTCCGCTTTATTTAAAACCGATGTCGATTTGGCCGATTCTTCCAGCCTTCATCAGGACATGTGTTTCACCTCTCTTAGCTCTTGGCAACTCCTGAGATATTGTAGGTTTGAACATTTGCTCTGGTTCAAAATCCAGAAATCATGTTAACCAACGAATGTTCACACCAACAATATGTCAGGAGTTGTCCTTTTAAGCTCGAGGAAAATAAATACATATCCTGATGAAGGCTGGAAGAATCGGCCGAAACGTCGACATTGGTATTAAATAAATCAGAAAAAGAAGAATAGTTTTCCTTTATTTGCTTTCGTCTGTCTTATTTCTTCTCATTATTATAATAATTATGTTCTACAGAGCTTGATCGTTTTATAAATTTTACAAGTTTGAAAAATCAATTTTTAGATTATTATTATTATTATTTATTTTTTAATAATAAGAACTCTGGTTAAATTAAAAAATTAAAAAATATAAGATAAAATCTTCAGGAATAAATTATACTTATATAATTTTTAATAAAAGATTCAGTGGCGTATCTATATATATTTTTTTTGGGGGGGGGGTGCTGATGAGTATCCGGGAGGTTTGGGGGTATGGAATACCCCCCAAAGTGAAAAGGTGACCGGGGGTCTTCTCCTGGAAATTTTTTTTAAATTTTCTGTATCTAGAAGCATAAAAACAATTCTGCATATTTTAGAGTTGTGCTAAAACCCTAGATTCGCCACTGAAAAGATTATAATAGTGTTAAAAAAAGTAACTTAGGTTTGGTGTAACCTAAAAAGGTCTAGCATGCTTTTTTTCCTTCTTCCTCAAAAAATATACATATAAAATTATTTAAAAATCTGAGATCACATCACACAAATTTCTTATGGTAATTCTACAAAATGTACAAAAAAAATAAATCAAATAAATAATATCTCATTGGAAAGGTCAAGCCTTGTTTAGAGGCTACTAAGCGAATTGGTTGCCTCATGTTCAAGTAAGTAGCCCATACGTTACGAACTAAAGAAAAATTTAATGTTTACACCAAAGTCGCTGTTAATTTAATTATTTCATTCAAGAAGGTAAAAATTTTACAGACGATTATAAGATTAAAATAACTCAATGTTTTTTTCTCGATAAAAAAATTTTTTTTAAGCAAATGTAATAACTTAAGGATAATAAATTTATTACTTTTTTCCTTTTGAGAATATGAATTATAATTTTTAAGCGATTGATTTTTTTCAACAACCTGTAACAAGCCAGAAGTTATCTTATCGATAATAAATTTCATTTAAGGAAAAAGGTTTTTATTCAACTTTCGTTTTTTTTTTTTTTTTTTTTTTTTATCCTACTACATCTATTAGATAGTCAAAAGTGTTAAATTAATATTCTAAAAGAAGGAAATTATAGAGAATTGAATTTGACACATCGAGAAGAAGGAATGGCTGGCGACGCAGTTTCCTTCCCTTGTAATATTTATGGATTTAAAGCACGAATGAGAAGAGATGGGAGGAAGGGCTCAGATCGAGCAAAAAAGAGCAAAAGTAGGGGAAGGGGGGGGGGGGGGAGGAAATCGGATTTGCCATTCGGGTCAAATGAAATATTTATGAGGAACAAGAAAATTAATTGTTAAAAAAAAAAATTCATTAAAAAGTAAAAATCTTAAATATAAAAATTTTAACTTCATATTTTAAGTCTGCCTTTGACGTGGAATTTTTTTTTTTTTATATAAGTAATTATTATTAAAAAAGGCATTTTTTCATGACGCAAAAAAAAAAAAAATGAGAAACAAGAGAGTGCCGAAATGTTAATGTTTCACTTTAATAAATCATGATATTAAAATCTGCAGGGTTCACAGGAAGGGTTGAACTCCATAAAAGGTTTTTTTTTTTTTTTAACGCCCTGTTTATAAATGTGAATCTACGGTATGTAAAGTTTTAAAAAAAATATCCCGTGCGCTATCATAATTTATAAAGGCAGATGCTTTTCAAAATATTGCCCACTTGCCAGAAGGAATGTATTCTCTGCTTGATGCCTTTTCAAAACAACATTCTATTATCATAAATTAAAATAATGCTTTTGGCTTGTTCGCTCATTAGATAATAAAGAGGAGGGTGGATACTCTTTTTTTGGACAACATCGACAGCTTTTGTTTATGACTCGATTATAAAACACGCTTTTATACATCGCTCGACAAGGGGATTGAAAGTTTTCACCCCCTTTTTATTCTATTCAAAGGCAATGCAAATTTTTAACGTCATTGCTCTAACATAAAAAAAAAAAGTTAATAATATAATAATAGAAAATTTATCTCTCAAAATAGGCATGAATCTTATTTAGAAATGAAAGTACTCTGATTTTGACATTTTTTTTTTTGTATTAATAAAAATAAATTTTAAGCCTTCGATTGTCATTGGTTAAAATATTTTGGCTTTAGTTTATTATAACAATAGAAGGATTGAGATGATTAATATTAAAAAATGATAAAAAAAAAAAATATGATCCTGCATTTTTTTTAATTTTCATGTTTTAGATCAAACATTTTTTTTTTAATGAAAGCAGATTTTTATACGTTATTATATTAATTAATTTTTTATTTATTATTAATGTGAGCACTTACAAATGAGAGCAAACCAGAGTCTATGACTATTTTATTTTATTTTTTTTAATAGAACTTTGTGCCACTTTTAATAATTAGTAACTTCCCTTTGGGTTTCAATTTACATGCCCATGCCTAAAGGGATGTCTAAATAGAACTGAAATCAAATACTAAAGGATTCATTAATTTTTATTTTTTGTACGATGGGTCCGGGATTTTTTTTTTTTTACTTTCTCGTACCTCTATATATATGTTAATATATATAGAGAGAAAGTATTGGATTCATGTCAAAAATTCGATGTCGAGATTTTGATGGATCTTCACGTTTTGAGGTCCCCTGAATCCAAAAAAGTGGTTTTCGCGACATGGTCTGTCTGTCTGTCTGTCTGTCTGTCTGTCGTGTGTGTGTGTGTGTGTGTGTGTGTCTGTGAACAAAATATCTCAAGAACGAAAAGAGCTAGGAAGTTGAAATTTTATATTTAAGTTAGGCACCCCCATGGGACGTGACACGAAGCTTTTGAACAAAATCGACCAAAGAGTACTAGTGCTTTACTGATGTACTTTTTCAGTTTTTTTCGATTTTCTCTAAATTTGCTCCAACGATTTTTTTTTTAAATTCAAAAATCAATTATTTTTTAGATTCTCTATAAAATGTATATTCTCATTTTGTGATTGAAATCTTCTGAAGACCACTTTACTCTTGTACTCCATAGAAAAGATAGGGGAAATGGTTGCCATGGTATCAAAATATAAATATTTTCCCTTACTTATAAATTTTACATCTTGAATTCAATTGTACCCTACTGTCGGAAACTAAATACATATCGACACAAAAAATCTGGTGTGACAAGCACAGTACACAACTTTCGATTACCGAAGGTAAGAGAAAGTTGTGTGCTGTGCGCCAGTCACACCAGATTTTTTAATTTGGTGTATTCTTAGATAAATTAAATGAACCTGGTAGCGTTGATTCAAATTAATTTTAAGCGTTTAATAGTGTATAAAGATATAGCCTATCGGTAAATAAGTTATATATTTAATAGTGCCTTTTATTTTATTTTTTTAAATGATGAGGAAGGCGAATATTCTAAGCTTTAATTTAGAGATTCCCAACCTTTTCACTCTTTTGGAATCCTTGGGACGATGATCAAGTTTGGGGGAACCCCCGGCGTCCATTCTTTTATAGTATTTTTTATTTTATTTTTTATTTACGGGATTAGTATTTTTATTAATATTCATTAATGGAAACAAAAAATGATTATTTTAGTTGTTTATTTCAAAACAAATAAAAAAAGTTTAAGTTAAGCAATGCCAAACGCGGCGAAAGCTCAGCTCGGGATTGGTGGCCCCGACCAATCAGCGTGTGGAACCTCCGATAGCCAATGTATATTAAAATTTAAATAATAATAATTTATATATAACTCATACCCCTACCCAAGGGCGGTCCCAGAGGGGGGGTCAGGGGGTCCTGACCCCCCCCAAAATCTTTTTTTTTTTTTTAACACACACTTTTTTCCCACTCACTCTCCCATTCACACAATCTTTTCGGCAACTTAGGCCATTTAAGACTTAAACGATACTCATATTTGATTAATATATATTTATTGGGGTCCAGGCCCATTTATTTCTACTATAAAAAAAAAAAAAAAAAACAGTGACCCCCCCCCAAAATGTAAGGCTAGGACCGCCATTGCCCCTACCTAGCCGAAAAGGGTTTTTAAAAAAAAATTAGGTAGGCCTATAGAAAAATAAATAAATTTCTTTAGTAGTCTACAATAATTTTAATATTAATATATTCTATTTATAATAAAAAAGATGTTATCAATATTAATCGCCTGTTTTTTAAACATAATTCGGAGCCCAGATCTCACTTGCTTGCAGAACCCTTAATGTTTTCCAGGTGGTTGGAAAATGCTGGTTTAAATAATCGCAATTTCTTGTTTATCATGACAGAAAATCATTTCTACCTATACATAATATTTTCGGATAACGAACAACTAACAGTATAAACATAAGAACCGCATGCCACAAAGCACCTAAAATACCTAAGAGAACAATACTATTTAGATACGAATGGGTAGCGAGTATCATGTTTGTTAATCGAAAACATTCCCTTTTTTATAAATTATATTGGCTACTAATTATTTTAGAAAAAAAAAAGAACGGAGTCTAAATGCCAAAATAGGGCTTGAAAAACGATCTCTATACTTTGATTTGTAGAGCTATCATACTTTTTTGATTATCCTAAATAATAATAAATTCCCACCGACCCTATTTTTTAACAGACTGTATTGCTAGTAAGAAAAAAAACAACCATGAAATAAAATATGAAGTCAAGACAATAAGTACATTCAATTTTATGTTTTAAATGTTCTAAAATAAATTTATACGAAGGGGTTGTAATATACGAACAACATTATCTTTTTCTAGGCTAGTTTTTATGAGCTCCATTATGTCAATGTAAATAAAAATGAAATATTATAATAATAAAAAAAAATCCCTATAAATATATCTCATCCATTATTAATATATATGTCAAATAAATTTTTTGGATTTTTAATTAATTAAATGTCCATGAAATTTTATAACATAAAAAAGATATATAAACCTCTGAGGAAATAAAAGGATCCGCATATTATAAATAGCATTCTATTTATTTTTGATACCAAGGCTTCTGGGAGGGTAGTTTTGCACCGAGGCTCTAGATGCAAGGGTAGAGAAGGTCCATGAATGGATGACCATTGGCTTAGAGCCCAAGGCCCAAGAGAAACTTGGCCAATAAAAAATGAACCAGAAAAAAAGAGAAAAGTCAGCCCTGAGGCCAGCAATTTCTAGATATATGGCTTATTGAAAAATATAAGCATATATTCTAGAGCACAAAGATTTCCCTAAATAAGAATTTACATACGTCAAATATTGATGGCTCTTTTATTAGATTTTTATCTTTGCTTTTATTTATATGAATATATTTGCTTTAAAAAAAGAATACTAATATATAAAATTATAATATTAATTTATAGAAGAAAAGGTACTTAAAATGTATGTGAGTCGACTGCAAGGTGTATTTAATTCAAATAAATTAATATAAATAAATATCATCATGTCATAATTGTGGTAATAACAGTATTTGAGCTATGGCTCAGAGGTAGAGTTTTAGCTTCTGGTGGTCGAGGGTTCGCAAGAGAAAAAATTTATTTCAATTGAATTGGATACCAGACAATTGAAATAAATAGGATCGGGATCTAAAAAGGCCGAAAAAACATTAAACAAATAAAAAAAGTTATTTTTTGTTTATATAATTTTTTTTTAACACATTTTTTTTTCATTCACACTCTCACACATAGGGACTGCGCTAAATAATCGATTATTCACCGATTATTTTATTAAAAAAATTAACCGATTATTAAAAAATTAATAGATTATTTATCAGAATCGATTTGGGAAAAGATCGGATGAGACTCATATCTAAAAAAAAAAAAGATTTTCACGGAAGGGGAAAGCCCACGGGGCGTGGTGTAGAGGTTAGCGTGCTAACCTCTATACCAAACGTCGCGGGTTCGGACCCCAGGCAGTCCGATGATTTTATTTAAGCCATCTGGATACCAGATGGCTTAAATAAAAATGCCTGGACTCTTAATATATATAAATTCATAAATAACGGTTATCGTAAATGTCTTATATGGCCTGAGCTGCCGAAAAGACAGTGTGAATGTGTGTGTGAGTGTGAGTGTGAATGAGAAAAGTGTGAATGTTTTTTTATAATAAAAAAAAAAAAAAAAAAAAAAAAACGGAAGGGGAAAAGATTTTACTGGAGAAAAAAAAGGTATAATCGATTATTTTTTCGTTTGTCCGGACCAAATAATCGATTAATCGGAATAATCGATTATTTTTCATAATCGATATTCGATTTATTTTTCCATAATCGAACACCCCTACTCACACACATTCACACAGTCTTTTCGGCAACTCGGGTCATGTATGACTTTGATGATAACCGTTGATTAATTAATATATATTTCGTATAAATTTGGTATCCAAATGGCTTAAATAAAATCATCGGATCCGAACCCGCGGCCCTTGGTATACAATACCTCTACAGCAAGCCCGCGGGCTTATAAATTTTTAAATATGGTAATGTGGTTTAGTAAGCCGAAAGCGTATTAATCACGATTATAAATGGTGCTTTAGGCTAGTCAATGGGAGAATATATTCCACTAGATTAAGGTGACCACATTGGTAAAGCGGTACACTATGGACCGGGAGGGGGGGTCTTGATTAAAAATTTGGTCTATTTGGTATATGGAGCAACAAAAATGTTCATAGAAGGCAAAAATAGTATTGTAATAAAGTCAACAAGGGGAAATAAAAAAATAAAAAATAATAGCCTCCATTATTTTATTTTCATCTAATCCATCGTTTTAATATTTTCCTCTTGCCTTCAGTGAAAGAGGAGGAGAAGACATTAAAGATATTAGAAAATATGAGGAGTGGGGGGGGACGGGCGGGGGGGGGGAAGAGAAAAACTGATATAATAGTAGCTACAAAAAAAAAAATATAAAAGATGTTTAATTATTAATACTCTTTATAAAAATTCAAAATAATATGAAAAGCCAGAAGGCTTAAAATATTTCAATATTAGAGAAAAATTTTAATAGTTTATTGAAGGGAGGTTATTTTAGAGAATGAGAAACAAAAAATTGTGATTGGTTAGAGAGATTATGGAAAGAAGAGTTTGAATTTTTATTTCTTTTTTTTTATGTCACGTTATTAAAATTTATCATTTTCATATCATTAATATTTTGAAGATTTTTATTTTTTGTATTAAAAATGTTTAAAAAATGTAAATTAAAAAAAAAGGGGGCTGGATGACTTCGGCTGAACCGGAAATAAATAAAAATAAAAAAAAAGATTTTTTTTTGTAATTTGGAGATCGACTGCATATAAAAAAAATTTATTATTAAAAATATACAGGAAAGGTGAAGAAAATAGACTTAATTCGGCCCAAAATTATTTATTACCAATGTCTACGTTTCGGGGACTAAACGTCACCCATCCTCAGGACAAAGGTCGTAAAGTCTTTCGTGCCTCCAGCACTCGTGTAATAAATACAACAATAATTTGTTGTGTGAAATTCAGCATTGACTCAGAGTGGCTCGTGGTTAAAATTTGCAACTAATTTGGCTATATGGTGAGCTGAACCCTAAAATAAAATACAGCCATCATTTCACACAACAAATTATTGTTGTATTTATTACACGAGTGCTGGAGGCACGAAAGACTTTACGACCTTTGTCCTGAGGATGGGTGACGTTTAGTCCCCGAAACGTAGACATTGGTAATAAATAATTTTGGGCCGAATTAAGTCTATTTTCTTCACCTTTCCTGTAAATTAGACGGCCTTCCTCCATACGATTATATTAAAAATATATATATTTTTTTTTTTAATTTTTAAGTTATCATTATTATAGGTATATAAAGCGCTAGTAGCCATTCATTTTCGGTTTATGTAACTGTTTACCACTCTCTCTCGCTGATTGGTCAGAGCCAGAGAGGTAAATTTAAAATTTTGCAATTGCTCGCCAAAGGCAAGTAAGGGGGTCCAGGGGGGTGTAGCCCCAAAGACGGGCTTTGCCACTGGCGTATGATATATTAAGGTAGAAAAATTTTCCGAGGGAGAGTGAAGTGACACAAACGGCAAGCCAATTTTTCGCTTGTAAACTCGGGCATCCCCCTTGGGTATGTCCCTGTACACTTGTTAATAAATGGTTTCCTTCAAAGGCATGTTATGCGATTAATATTTTATAAATTTCTGTTCCGTCTTTTATAATTCAATTAAAAAAGTATCTTCTATTAACAAAGTGAATTTAGTAGTATGGCAAATATTTTTAATTATAGCTTTGGTATAATTTATTCCCTTTATTAGATTTAATTTAGTTGAAGTATAAATTGTAGACATGTCGGAGGTAGAAGCAAGAGTATTTGAAATTGAGTAAAATTTAAAAAAAAAAAAAAATTAAGAAGAGTTATTGAAAATTAATTAGATAGGTTGGAGAAAATGAAGCATTTTAATTAGCGAAGGTGACTTTTAGTTGGTTCAATTACATTCCAGTTCGCTTGTAGGAAATTTGCAAAATTAGCGTACATGACTGCATGTAGAGTATTCTAGCGAATAGGGTCTGATCTATAATAATTATTTATACTCTGGTGTGTAAAACAATGGCGGTCAAAAGGGCAAGGGCGCAAGTGGGAAAGCAAGAGGGGGGCGTAAATAGCTTCATTAGAGAGGCCCCCGGTTTGACAAACAGCTCATTTCATGCGTGACATCCCACAAGGGTTGCGTCCCACAACTATTCGGGGACAATGGTGTAAAACGTAGAGGGGCCAATGCATTCACCAAGTCCTGACCACTCACTCTGCACGATAATTAATTATCGTACTATTTTATTCATATAACCATTTTTTTTAAAATTTAATAGTAAAATTATAATAATTACTAACTAGTCGTCATAAAATCAATATAAGAGCGAAGTTACCGTCTCTCCCTTACGAATGAAATTATGAAATGATAATTCCTAATGACAAGTACAGACAATTTCAATTGATCTATTGAACTGTAATTGAACGCTGCCTATTATATCAAATCTCGTTAATCATATGTGTCAGGTCATGAATGATCATAATTTCAGTTCTTTCATTTCCTTTTTGTATTAGGCTTAATTAACACATAAGCTTTGTATTAGAAGTGTTTCTAAGTGCTACAATTTTGTATTTTTTAAGCATAAGCTTGAAGGATATA
>JAKCPI010001459.1:0-11361 GCA_023213315.1 Euborellia annulipes
ATCTATATTATAATAAAGCTGAAAAGACGTTTTTTGATTAAGGTACTTCTAGACCACCTAGAGATATGGGGTTTTTTGCATTCGATTCAGAATCCTCTAAAACCAAATAGAAAAATCCAAAATCTTAAAAAAAGTTGTACCACTTTTTTTTAAGAGGGGAAAAACTTATTTTTTTCGATGTTTTTTCAAAAAATTTCACGATATTTTTTTCATTTTTTCACTCATATCTTCTAAACGGTTAAAGATATCTTCAATATCTGAATTAGTCAATAATCTGCATTAAATTTTGAAAATGACAAACCTCTTTTAACTATTTTTGAGGTTTGTTTACACATATAAATAATTCGTGCAAAAAGAACCTCATTTTTGATGATTTTGCCGCGGCTTCAGTTCATTTTCATTGTTTTTTTGCTTCAGTATTTATTGTCCAATTTCAATAATTTTTTTTGCGAAATGTTCCTCACATCCTATACTTTAAGTCAGGTAAATTTCATTTTTTTTATCAACCCCTTCTATTTAATTTTCAAGTGTGAAAAAAAATAACACGAAAATTTTCATTTTTTGAGATGGTTTTTAAACATCTGTGTCTTTAGACAAGCTAGACAATTGCGGTTTTTTTTATTTGATTCAGTACCATCTGCTGGGGATTAGAAAAATCCAAAATCATGAAAAAGCTATACCCCCCTTTTTTTAAATTACAAAAAACTCATTTTTAGCCGATTATTTTTTTACATTTTTGGCTATATTTTTTGAATGATAAGAGATATCTTCAATCTCATAATTTTGTATTTTTCTACATTAAATTTGGAAAAGAATGAGACCCTTTGCACTATTCTAAGGCATTGTTTAGCGGCTGTGCAACTTTTGGCGTGTGATGCAAAATTTTTTTTTATTAATTTTTTTCATATTCATGGCCATATTTTTTAAACGATTATCAATGCCTTAGATATGATTTACTTTTTAAAATCTACATTAAATTTCCTTTAAAACGAGCCCAGTTTGGACCTGATAAGCCTCTATTTAAGTTCTTTAAACTTTTTCTATAAATGGAAGAAATTTTTATTTTTTGTTTGTTTGTTTGAAGAGTTTCTTTCAATTTTCGCCTATATTTTTTGAATGGTAAGAGATATCTTCAATCTCATAATTTTGTATTATTCTACATTAAATTTGGAAACAAATGAGCCTCATTACAGCATTCTCAGACATGGTTTAGTATACTATCTATTCGTCAATCACGAGACAAACTTTTAAGTAGATATTTTTTTCCGAGATATTTCTATACAATTTTAGCTATATCTTTTTAATGGTAAAAGATATCTTGGATATCCAAAGGTTTTCACATTTTAGATTAAATTTTGTAAAAAATGAATACCATTTCATTTAATTCAGACATTGTTTAGGGTATTTAAAACCACTTCTAAAATGTAAGAAATTTTTTTTTTGTTTGATTGCTCTGAATGATCCACATTGCAGTATTCTCAGGCATGGCTTAGTATCTAAAATGAACGAAATTATAGATTATTTCAATTTTTTCTTTAGATATCTTCAAAACATAGCAAAAAAATCATTTTCAATTCATTCCCTCATAGAGCCTTCCACGACCACAACATTTCATTTGGCTCATATTCTTATTTTTTTTTACTTAGCGCCGGGTATTTTTAACATTCTTCAGACCCGGAAATTTTTCAAACCCTCCCGTACCGACGAAAATTTAGTGAATGAATGAATGAATGGCTAGGAATTTTTTTTTTTTTTTAAACATTCACACTTTTTTCTCATTCACACTCACATTCTCACAGTCTTTTCGTCAACTTAGGCCATTTAAGACTTTGACGATGTATGATACCCCTGAATCATACATTGTATAAAATTTCTTTTATTTAATAAAAAGTTTTAAATAATACATCAAATAGAAAAAAAAAATATTTAAAAATATTTAATTTTTTTTACATATTTAAATTTATAATAAATAATAAACTTTTTCAGATGTCAGAAAAAAGAAATATTTTAAAATTGTTTATTTTTAACTTTGCCCATCAACCGTAGGTTGAGGTAAATTTAATGTAATCGTAAAAAAATCGAAATTTTTCTGAAGCTGCCAAAATTCGTTTTGAGGTCCCCTGAATTCATTTAAGTAGTTTTTGGAATGATGTCTGTGTGTCTGTGTGTGGTAAATTTTTTCGTCAACGAAAACTCAAAAACTATTCACCCAATTGTTTTGAAATTTTGCACCCATAAACTAGGGGTCGAGGCCAAGAAGTGAAAAGCTTTTGCTAAACATCGGTCCATTAGAGGGGGGGGCAAATATTTTTTCTTACATAACCTATACTTTTTTTTATATATTCAGAAACAAGACTTCCTCCCGAGTAAAATGATATATAATATGTATAACATCGGACCATTAGGGGGAGCTCTAGGGGGGGGGTGGGCAAATATTTTTTTCTTACATAACCTATAATTTTTTTTATATATTCAGAAATATTCAGAAACTAGAATTTCTTCTGAGTAAAATGATATATAATATGTATACCATCGGACCATTAGGGGGCTCTAGGGAGGGAGGGCAATATATTCTTTTCTTGAATAGTGGGTGGGCAAAGTTGTGCGCTCGGCTTAGTCCGACCCTTTATTTTTTAATAGGGCCTTGCCCGTCCGATTTCATTTGCATCCCCGTCCTCCTAATCAGTTTATTAAAGTGAAATTTAGACTTGCTACGCGCCCATAATTTTTTCATGGTCTTCAAAACCCACAGGCCGGGCAGGGCGAATATTCAATTATTTTAAACTTGATTCAGTGTATTTTCATTTGGGCAGAAATCATATGGGCTTTAAAATAAAGGGGAAAACTACTGATCACGTCCCGAGACGCCGCCCGCCAGGGCCAAGTTGGGAATGGCGCGGCGAAGCCGCGCCTTTCCAACTTGTAAGCATATATGTTTTATTTCAATATTTTATTTAATAAACTCAATTATTGATTCGAGAGAATAAATGTATCTATCATTTTATGCATAAAATATTGATTTTAATATTTAATTATTTTTTAATCATAGCGGATATTAAAAATTTTATATTTATTACATAATTATAATGGATATAATCCTAATTATGTAAAGAAAGGGAAAAAATAATTTTTCAACAAACTAAAGGAGAACTCTAATGATAAAAATATTGAGTGATGCGAAATCAAAATTATTTTTTTTTTAAATAGTATTTTCTGCATCGAAGGCCATATAAACTTTAAAAGATAATTATTTTATTTACGATACATATTCAAGACACATTTATTTATAAACCTACCATTTGGTATTAAAATGATTTAAATAAATATTCATCGGTGTTCCTGGGATCTGAACCCATATCAAGTCATTTTCGGAATCTATATATTTCTTAACATTCAATGAATATCTCGTTTCA
This sequence comes from Euborellia annulipes, assembly GCA_023213315.1. NCBI lineage: Eukaryota > Metazoa > Arthropoda > Insecta > Dermaptera > Anisolabididae > Euborellia > Euborellia annulipes. The sequence goes on from JAKCPI010001459.1 coordinate 3,414, forward strand.
GACTTGACAAGTCATAAAAAATATATATATATATATATATATATATATATATATATACAACAAATTTATGAGTATATTTGTTGGAGGGCCAAACGACCCAGGGCCCTCGGGAATCGAACCCAGGATCTCTAGCCTTTCGGGAGCATTGGTATGCCGGAAAGGCTAGTGATCCTGGGTTCGATTACCGGAATCATGGGGCATTTGTCCCATCAATAAATAAAGATATTGACAAATTTGTTAAACATTTATTTATACTAATTATTTTTTGTCTAGCAGAAGATAAGGATACTGTAAAATTTCACCCCCACCCCGTAAGGCTAGTTTTTAGTTTTTTTTTTTTTTTTTTTTTATTAGGCCCAATAAAAAGTTTAAAAAAAATTTGATACAGGGAGATTTGATAAATTTAATATATATCTTTTTTTTAAATGTATATACGCAGGCAATAGGAGTAATTTAATAGAATATTTTATTTAATTTTATTCCCGTCTTGTTCATTATGAAATTTGGGCCCACCTCTGCATATGAATGTTGATAAACTAGAAAATTAAAATTCACTCGGAATATTTTTACTAAAAAGTTCAAACCTCGAGCTAAATTTCATTATAATATATCCTTTAGATTCAAATAATTGTGACAAGTCAGAATACAACATTTACTATTAAAACATAAACAAGTTAAATGTGGAATGAAAATAAAATTACTAATTTAGATAATTACATTTAGTATAAAAAAAATATATATTAGATTAAATTCACACAATTATAGTCTATATTATACAAGTAATAAATTAGAGCCATTTTTAAAAAATTTTTTGTGTCAGAATAAATATAAATCTATTTTGTCAACATCAATTAATCCCTTTTTAATCAAAAGCAGACAGAAAAAATTCTCTATTTTTCACATAAATTGAATTAAAAAAGAGAAATGAAAAAATATTAAAGATGTATTAAGGTGATAAATTTGCTATTAAGATGACTTCTGTATATTTTAAATTTTTTTATTTCAGATTTTGTAAATAAATATATTAACGCCATCGGGCTCTCTAAGGGATTCCTCCTTCAGTTTGTGTGTAACTCAACTTGTGCCACTCGGGCAGTTCTAAATAAAATTACTCAACAAAAACAATTTAGAAAAAAATATATTTTTTGTGTAAGCAATTTCATTTTTGTTATTTAATTGTTCTAATTTTTACAATACCTTTATCAGGTGGAAAAATGAAGAGATCTTAATATGAAATTCCTTTACCTGAAACAAAAAGAAAAACATTGTTAGAGATTAAGTTATATTAAGAGAATAATATTTTCCCTGTTTTACTTTCTCTAACCTATGTATTTGAGAGAAAGTAATGGAATCATGTCAAAAATTCGATGTCTAAATATTGATGGGTTCGTAATTTCTTAAAAAGTCATAAGCTTAATGGAATAAAGAATTAAAGAATGGGAGGAAAAAATACAAAGAGGAAGGATTTTTTTTTATTCGAATGATGTTAAAAATTTATATAGGGCCTACTCAAAAATATTTCTTTTATAAATGACTAATTTTAAAGTTTTTTCCTGACTAACTTTTTTATGGCCTGGTTGGTTGTCAACAGAAGCGATTCCTGCTTAAAGTAATCTTGTGGCTGACCATGCACTTTGAGTTTTTTTTAAATTTTTTTATTTCAGCATTTTGTAAAATAGAATTTTTGTTCGTGACGCCATCAGGCTCAGTATAAGGCATTCAGCTTCTTGTGCGTAGAGTGGGTTTGCTTCCCGTCCCAAGCGCGAAAAATTTATTTCATTTGAATTGGAAACAAATTTTAAAAAAATATAGAATTCAATATATAGCCTATATTTTTTTTTTAGTTTAAATATTACCTTTCCAGCTACAAGGGCCATTTAACTGGTAGTTTCCAATTTATTTATTTATTGTTTAAATTGATAGTTTCGACAGGCCTTTCACAGTCATGGTTTTCGGGGCCTATTCAGCACTGCTTTTGACATTGCTTAATAAAGATCTCGGTGGCGATTATTCTTTTTTTTTCAGCGAATTGATAAAAATATTATATAAATATATAAACAATTCCGGAAATAAGAGGAAACGCCACATAAATAATTGCAAATAAGCAAGGCCAAGGATTACTGAATCTCGGATAGGTGATCTCCGATAAATAAGACCGCCGGGAACAATCTACAATATATAGGTCTAGAAGTTTTTCTCAAATTATACATGTATATTTTGTAAGGCTCTGGGGTTTAATTAAAAAAAAAAAAAAAATTAATTCTCATTAAATAAAGACATTCAAGCACTGAGAAAACAGTTTTTATAAGGGTCATAAAATAATAAAAATCATTATAATGAAAAAATAATATTTAAACTTGAGGAAATCTGAAACTATTTGTGTTTTAAATATTTTTTGTTCTGGTGCCAAAGGTTAAGGATTCGCTTCCCGTCCAAGACGAGAAATTTATTTCAATTGAACTGAATACTAATCAATTGAAATAAATAGAGACGAAGTCTAAATGGGATCACATGCCTAAAAAGACCTTAAATAAATCAAAGAAAATAGATATTTTTTGTCTTGACGGATAATATTATATTCTTTGAAGATTTTTTACAAGTTCAAGTGAAAAAGAGAAAGTTTATGGTATAGAAAAGACGCGAATTAAGATTCTTTATTTTTAGAACTTTTAAAATACTTTTCTCTTCTTCTTCTGTCCTAGCCCTTATTATTCCCGCGGTGCGGGGTCGGTGGACCTTTTTCTCCCCTCTCCACTCCCCCCTATTCAATACTGTTGTCTCCGACAGGCCAAGCTCGGTCATATCTCTCCTGACCCGTTGAAGCCAAGTCTTGTTTACTTTCTCTTTATATATTGCAATATATATACTGTATATAGGTAAGAGAAAGTAATAAAAATGTATTCTTCAATAGAAAGTGAGAGAGAAGAGGGAGATATTTTATTAACGAAGGAAAGACTAAAATGCCCAAATTAATAAATAAACAATTTTAATTATAATTTTATTTTAATTATATTTAGCTTTATTTTTTATTTAAAATGAGTTAATTTATAAATAAAATAATGGGGAGGCGCCGCCCGGAAAGGGGGAGAGGGGGGGGGGGGGGGGGGAAAAAAAAAACAAAATTAAAATAATATTTTGGCCTTTATTTTCCTATTTAATTAAATTCAAATGCATTTCTAGCCGGCGGGCCTGGCAAGAAGGAATAGCCACCAAGATCATTATTGTTAAGCAACGCCAAGTGGTGCTGAAAATCGGGATAGGTGGCCCCCGAAAAACAAGACCATTGAACGCCCGCCGGAAGCCATCGATACATGTATTTAAATAAATAATCAATAAATTTATAAAAGTCAAATGGCCTCTGTAGCCGAAATGACTTTAAAAAAAAAATGCATAAAATAATTTATCTATTGAAGTTAGTTAGTAATAAACAGCTTTAATAAAAATGCCGTGTGCACTGGGTTGATTGACAGCAGAGCGCTCTGGTGGCAAATGGTTGCTACAAGGAGGAGAACGACAATGGCCGGCCGATTGATATTAATGAGAATGAATCGCGCCAAAATGTTCATGACTCTTATTTCATTTTTTTGTTTCTAAATTTTATTTGAAAATTATATCACAATAATCAATCATGCTAATTGTAAATATAAGATGTATCTAAATACCTTGTAAGAGGGAGAGAGAGAGAAAAATGAGATGGCTTTGGATTGTTGAGAGAGAAGAGAAGCCAAGCCCATCTCAATGATGCATTTCCCAGGCAGAACAAAAACGATTTGGATGTTTTAATGTATGTTGATATAATCACTTGGTGAATAAAAATTGAATGAGCAACGAAAGCGATAGTTCTTGACAGCACAAATAAAAAAATACTACACTTATCACACACTAAATAAAAAAATACTACACAACACTTATCACAAAAGTAAAAGGCTCGCTGGCTAATTGCCTACTAAAGATGGACGGCGGGCGGCTTCACTCCTCGGAGGGGAAGTGAAGGGAGGACCCCCTCCTCCTACCCCCCCCCCCCGCCCCTGGCCTATAAGACAGACCAATTCTAAGAATCGTTTCATTTGTTTTTTATTTTATATTAAATAGAGTTTAAATTATTTTTAAAATTTAATTTAATTAAAAATTAAAATTTTTTGAAGAAGGTATCTATCTGTATCGTATTTAAATTTGATAAAAAAAATCTGGTGTGACTGGTCACACAGCACACAACTTTCTCTTACCCTTCGGCAAGAGGAAGTTGTGTTCTGCGCTTGTCACACCAGATTTTTTGTGTCGAGATATATTTAGTTTCCGACAGTACGGTTCATTCAAATTTCAAGATGTAAAATTTATAAGTATGGGAAAATATTTATATTTTGTTACCATGGCAACCATTTCTCCTATCTTCCCTATGAAATACAAGAGTAAAGTGGTCTTCAGAAGATTTCAATCACAAAATGAGAATATACATTTAAAAGAGTATCTAAAAAATAATTGATTTTTGAATTTTAATCAAAATCGTTATAGCGAATTTTGAGAAAATCGAAAAAAACTGAAAAAGTACATCAGTAAAGTGGCCTACTAGTACTCTTTGGCCGATTTTGATTAAAAGCTTATTTTCACGCCTCGGGTGGGTGCCTAACTTAAATATAAAATTTCAACCTCCTAGGACAATTCCTTCATGCTTTAAATTGAACCCAGACAGACAGTCACACACACAGACAGACCATGTCGCGAAAACAACTTTTTTCGTTCCAGAGACCTCCAAAACGTGTATATCCATCAAAATCTCGACATCTAAATTTTGACATGAATCCAATACTTTCTCTCTCTATATATTAACATATATAGAGGTAAGAGAAAGTAAAAAATGAGCAAAGTAGTTGTTTTAGTTTTATTTCATTTTTATTAAAAACAGACATTTCGGTCACATATGAAACCATCTTCAAGGCCAGGTTAATGTCTGAAACAAAAGTATATATCTTCGTGTTTCCTGTTTCAGATATTTCCCGGATTAACCTGGCCCTGAAGTTGGTCTCAAATGGGATAGAAACGTCGGTCATGGTTTTAATAAAATTGAAATAAAACCAGCTGCATTCTGATTTTTAGAGAAAAATAAAATATGATTGTGTATACTTTATATTAATGATTTACAGAGATTATTTTTCTTTTTAATCAGGCGTACAAAATGGTATAAATTTTATTTTTTCCCCTAAATTTAAGAGGAATTTGAGAAAGCTAATTACGACTAAATAAATTATAAATAAATAACAAAAAAAAGAAGAATAAGCAATAATTAAAACGAAGAGCTCGACTGAGGGTGTTTTGTTCCAGCAAGAGTGGAGGAGGGTCCAAGACCAAGATGAATGAGAGAGTGGCTGTCTTAATACCTTAGGGGACTCAAGCAAATTATTTATTAATATTTTAATTAATGTCGCAAGGCTAGAAAATGCAAAGGCGTTGAAGATTGTGAATTATAAACATGTTGGGTCGACGCTTCACTCAACAAACATAGATTAAACTAAAACTAAAGCAACAACATCCGACTCACATCTCTTTCTCTCTCCCTTCGCCGTTTCCAGTTTGCGATTTCTCAGCGACACGAAGACACATATCCCACCACCCCCTGGCTAATGGCCGACAAACGTTACCTAACATTTACAAGGATAATTTTCAACATAAACCAACTAGGTACGTGCATGCATGCACACACCAACTTGGATGGTTTTCATTCCGCGCTAAAGGTTTATTATAATTCTTATGAGGTTATTATATTAATAATCGTATTATTCTCATATTATTATTATTATTATTATTATAAGAACAAAGTCTAAATAAATAAGCTTTGGAAATGGTAATTAGAAGGCTTTCAGGGCATAATTCTAAAATAAGCTTGATGTTAATATCGTTTCTAATTGATGATTAAAAAAAATATTTTTAAGACGATTAAAATTCTTATATGTTGGGATTGGGATTCATGATTATAAAGAAATGTTCAATTGGTCAACAATACTGATTTCTAGTATTATTGATCATTTTAATAATGTGGGTGTTGTTTTTAATACTCAAAAAAAGAGCGAACAATAGGGCCGGAATAACCCTTCTTAACCTCTCCCTCTCCCACAAGAAATAGAACGCTCAAAAAATATTATTTTATCAATTATCTAATCAACATTCAATGATATAAGTTTGAAATTAATAACAAAATATCTCAACATAAGTTTGTCCCATGGCCACTAGGGCTGCGCAAAATAATCGATTAATCGATAATTGACCGATTAATTTCTTAAAAAATAATCGATTAATCGATTATTTCGATTATTGGGGAAAAGATCGGATGAGACTTGTATCTAAAAAAAATAAAAAATAAAATAAATGGTCGTAAGATTTCCACGGAAGGGAAAAAATTTTCCACAGGGAGACAAAAATTTCGCTTTTCTTTTTTTTATTATTTAAATAATTTATTTTGAACAATGAACACCTGAATTAGTTAATGGACAAGTGATAGGAAAACAAAAATTAACAAAATTAGCAAAATAAAAATTAATTTAAAAAATCTTTGCCATTTTTCTATTTTAATTTCTCTATTCGTTTCATCATTTTGAAATAGTTCAGATCAAAATGCATCTTGTTGGAGAGTTGGTTTTATAATATATCACATAATCAAAGCTATAACAATAGAAATCATAAGGTAGGTAGCTTATATTTTTAATGCCATGGCAGACACAAAAGAGACATGAATTAGTAATCAGTAGGGCTATATAGGGAGTAACTTCCGAGTTTGTGACTAATATAAACCTAGTTCGCATGTCTGCTTTATTCATTTGCTTTGAAAGTTACTCGAAATGTATGTAGTGGTTGCTAATTCACGCCAGTGATTAGTTTTTGTATAGCTGCGTGTCCCTAATTTTATACTTAAGACTTTTGATGTTGGGATATAGGCAGGCCTACAGTATTTTATGATGAAAAATGTCTCTTAAACCACCTGCAGCACTTGTTTTTTTTTTTTTTTTTAATTTCAAAGTTTACTTTTTTAAAAATTATATATCTTTTCTTAAGAAAAATTCAAAATTTATGATATCTAACTGATATTTATATAATGAGAATTCTGTTCTAGAGACTTGATCATATTCCACTATTAAAAGAATAATTACTAGAGATCGAATATTTAGGCAGTAAAAAACTTCTAAATATTCCAAATTTTGGTTCCTAAAAGAATGAAAATCAGTTATGGATTAAAATAAATTAAATAGGGGTTGTTAATAACGATTACTAGGAATTCCGAGTTATTTGAGTTGTAACATTTGAACAAGACCACCGAACGCTTTGGAAAAATGATCCGTAAAAAACACCATAAAAATGCATAAATATATGCCATATAATATGCAGTAAAAATAATTAAAATATGCAATATAAATGAGAGGGTGAATGCAATTGTCGGAGGGAATTCCCCCTCCTTGTAGCTTTGTCACTGCGATTGTAGATACCTTTACCTGATTAAAAAAATAAAACAAATGTTAAAAATATACAACATTATTGACCAAATATGCAATATTGTATTTGAGCCAAGGTACCCCGGATAAGATTCGGATAAAAAAGACATTAATTTGAAATACATTGTAAGTAGACTAAACCATATAAGCTATTATTTGCATGATTTCCTATACATCCATATCCATATTTATTTTTATTTTTCATCCTATTTTATAAATTAAAAAAATACTTTACTTCTTCTTTGATCTTTTATTTTATAAAAATATATATAGTATAATATTCTTTTTTTTATTAGAGATCTCAACCAGTTTGTTATATTACAAAGGTAAATTGAATATTGTTCATTTTTAAATTTGTTTTACTTCCTTTCTCAGCAAGCCTTAGGCCAAATGTGAATTAATTTACAAATATTCCCATTTTTTTTTTTTACTTTCTCTTACCCTATAGGCCTACTGTATATGAAATATAT